>WNWK01004320.1:0-72500 GCA_009830355.1 Cherax destructor | reverse complement strand
TCTCTCTCTCTCTCTCTCTCTCTCTCTCTCTCTCTCTCTCTCTCTCTTCTCTCTTTCCTGTATTGTTTATCTAACTCCACTGAGAACATCTCTTTAAGCCATTTTTTTCGTTTTCTGGCTATTATTATATAATTGTTTACCTTTAATGTCTCTTGTGTAACGTAGTTTTCACAAGTCTCTTACGAGGAACACAATCGAAAATATTTTTGAAAACTATATATAACTTCAATCCGTATGTACACCGTTCTTTAACAATGTAGATTTTGTGAAGAACAACTCGCTGATGGAGAACAGAACTATTTGCTAGTTGTTTTTACAATCAGGTGTTCCATCTGCTGTTCTCTAATGAAGTTCACTAGTAGTTTCCCCACAATGGTTGACAGCGTTGCAGTTCAATTGATCTTGAACGTCGCGATTTTCTATTAGCAACACAATGGGCTTCACTTCCCCACTTGTCCGCCATTTTTACCCCGAAGTAAAATTGCATTTTTGTTATGAAAAGATCTTTTTCTTCGTCTGTACATTCGTTTAAGATGTTTGTTGTTGTCTTGTTTGGTCTTAGTCACTTTCTTGTTAACATTCAGAAGTAACTTCTGAAACTCTCCATTATAAATATTTTTAGTGTGGTCTATTTCAAAGAATGGCTTGTAATTTGCATAAAAGAATCGATATTATTATTGCATATTTCGACGTTTCGTAATAGTTGGAGGAATTTTCTGAAATGGTTCATTTTTTAGCTAAAAATACGTAAATTATCTCACTTTGAATCGAAACTGCTGAAAATTTATTACTGAAATTTTCTCTTCTGTAAAGACTCTCTGCAACTCTATGTTTACCGTCTCACACAGACTCTGTAACTCCATGTTTACCGTCTCACACAGACTCTGTAACTCCATGTTTACCGTCTCACACAGACTCTGCAACTCTGTTTACTGTCTCACACAGACTCTGCAACACCATGTTTACCGTCTCACACAGACTCTGTAACTCTATGTTTACTGTCTCACACAGACTCTGCAACTCTATGTTTACTGTCTCACACAGACTCTGCAACTCTATGTTTACTGTCTCACACAGACTCTGTAACTCCATGTTTACTGTCTCACACAGACTCTGTAACTCTATGTTTACCGTCTCACACAGACTCTGTAACTCCATGTTTACTGTCTCACACAGACTCTGCAACTCTATGTTTACTGTCTCACACAGACTCTGTAACTCCATGTTTACTGTCTCACACAGACTCTGTAACTCTATGTTTACTGTCTCACACAGACTCTGCAACACCATGTTTACAGTCTCACACAGACTCTGCAACTCTATGTTTACTGTCTCACACAGACTCTGCAACTCCATGTTTACAGTCTCACACAGACTCTGCAACTCTATGTTTACTGTCTCACACAGACTCTGCAACACCATGTTTACCGTCTCACACAGACTCTGCAACTCTATGTTTACTGTCTCACACAGACTCTGCAACACCATGTTTACAGTCTCACACAGACTCTGAACTCTATGTTTACTGTCTCACACAGACTCTGCAACCCATGTTTACGTCTCACACAGACTCTGCAACTCTATGTTTACTGTCTCACACAGACTCTGCAACTCTGTTTACTGTCTCACACAGACTCTGCAACTCTATGTTTACTGTCTCACACAGACTCTGCAACACCATGTTTACCGTCTCACACAGACTCTGCAACTCTATGTTTACTGTCTCACACAGACTCTGCAACTCCATGTTTACTGTCTCACACAGACTCTGCAACTCCATGTTTACTGTCTCACACAGACTCTGCAACTCTATGTTTACTGTCTCACACAGACTCTGCAACTCTATGTTTACTGTCTCACACAGACTCTGCAACTCTATGTTTACTGTCTCACACAGACTCTGCAACTCTATGTTTACTGTCTCACACAGACTCTGCAACTCATGTTTACGTCTCACACAGACTCTGAACTCCATGTTTACTGTCTCACACAGACTCTGCAACATGTTATGTCTCAGACTGCAACTCATGTTTACGTCTCACACAGACTCTGCAACTCATGTTTACTGTCTCACACAGACTCTGCAACTCCATGTTTACGTCTCCGCTCTGCAACCATTTCGTCACAGACTCTGCAACTCCATGTTTACCGTCTCACACAGACTCTGCAACTCTATGTTTACTGTCTCACACAGACTCTGCAACTCCATGTTTACAGTCTCACACAGACTCTGTAACTCTATGTTTACTGTCTCACACAGACTCTGCAACACCATGTTTACAGTCTCACACAGACTCTGTAACTCTATGTTTACTGTCTCACACAGACTCTGCAACTCTATGTTTACTGTCTCACACAGACTCTGCAACTCCATGTTTACAGTCTCACACAGACTCTGCAACTCTATGTTTACTGTCTCACACAGACTCTGCAACTCCATGTTTACCGTCTCACACAGACTCTGCAACTCTATGTTTACTGTCTCACACAGACTCTGCAACTCCATGTTTACAGTCTCACACAGACTCTGCAACTCTATGTTTACCGTCTCACACAGACTCTGCAACTCATGTTTACTGTCTCACACAGACTTGCAACTCATGTTTAAGTCCCAGACTCTGCAACTCTATGTTTACTGTCTCACACAGACTCTGCAACCATGTTTACTGTCTCACACAGACTCTGCAACTCTATGTTTACTGTCTCACACAGACTCTGCAACTCTATGTTTACTGTCTCACACAGACTCTGCAACTCTGTTTACTGTCTCACACAGACTCTGCAACTCTATGTTCGTTACCAGATCTGCAATCATGTTTACTCTCACAGACTCTGCAACTCTATGTTTACTGTCTCACACAGACTCTGCAACTCTTGTTTACTGTCTCACACAGACTCTGCAACTCTATGTTTACTGTCTCACACAGACTCTGCAACTCTATGTTTACTGTCTCACACAGACTCTGCAACTCTATGTTTACTGTCTCACACAGACTCTGCAACTCTATGTTTACTGTCTCACACAGACTCTGCAACTCTGTTTACTGTCTCACACAGACTCTTGCAAGCTGAACTCTATGTTTACTGTCTCACACAGACTCTGCAACTCTATGTTTACTGTCTCACACAGACTCTGCAACTCTATGTTTACCGTCTCACACAGACTCTGCAACTCTGTTTACTGTCTCACACAGACTCTGCAACTCTATGTTTACTGTCTCACACAGACTCTGCAACTCTATGTTTACTGTCTCACACAGACTCTGCAACTCTATGTTTACTGTCTCACACAGACTCTGCAACTCTATGTTTACCGTCTCACACAGACTCTGTAACTCTATGTTTACTGTCTCACACAGACTCTGCAACTCTATGTTTACTGTCTCACACAGACTCTGCAACTCTATGTTTACTGTCTCACACAGACTCTGCAACTCTGTTTACTGTCTCACACAGACTCTGCAACTCTATGTTTACCGTCTCACACAGACTCTGCAACTCTATGTTTACTGTCTCACACAGACTCTGCAACTTTATGTTTACCGTCTCACACAGACTCTGCAACTCTATGTTTACTGTCTCACACAGACTCTGCAACTCTATGTTTACTGTCTCACACAGACTCTGCAACTCCATGTTTACTGTCTCACACAGACTCTGCAACACCATGTTTACTGTCTCACACAGACTCTGCAACACCATGTTTACTGTCTCACACAGACTCTGCAACACCATGTTTACTGTCTCACACAGACTCTGCAACTACATGTTTACCGTCTCACACAGACTCTGCAACTCTGTTTACTGTCTCACACAGACTCTGCAACTCTATGTTTACCGTCTCACACAGACTCTGCAACTCTATGTTTACTGTCTCACACAGACTCTGCAACACCATGTTTACCGTCTCACACAGACTCTGCAACTCTATGTTTACTGTCTCACACAGACTCTGCAACTCTATGTTTACTGTCTCACACAGACTCTGCAACTCCATGTTTACTGTCTCACACAGACTCTGCAACACCATGTTTACTGTCTCACACAGACTCTGCAACACCATGTTTACTGTCTCACACAGACTC
Source organism: Cherax destructor (assembly GCA_009830355.1). Taxonomy (NCBI): domain Eukaryota; kingdom Metazoa; phylum Arthropoda; class Malacostraca; order Decapoda; family Parastacidae; genus Cherax; species Cherax destructor. The sequence continues at coordinate 68,415 of WNWK01004320.1, read as the reverse complement.
TGCAACACCATGTTTACTGTCTCACACAGACTCTGCAACTCCATGTTTACTGTCTCACACAGACTCTGCAACTCTATGTTTACTGTCTCACACAGACTCTGCAACTCTATGTTTACTGTCTCACACAGACTCTGCAACTCTGTTTACTGTCTCACACAGACTGCAACTCCATGTTTACCGTCTCACACATTTCCTCCTCCTGCTCCATGGTTTTGTTTAATAATTAACAATTTGTATTATTATGTCTTGCACTTATTTTAGTTTTTAAAAAATTGAATAAAAAATTAAATTCCGGCTCAAACTATGTTCAGTATTCTTTTTCAAAGTCACATTTTTTTTGCTTCTTTTAACACGGTTCTTATATTTTTATAAAGTCCTTATTTTTTATTCATGGTTCTCCATTTAAGTCTTTTTTTTTACAGGTTTATTCCCTTGTTTTGGAATGAAATGACTAATATGTTTTTCGTATATTTTTGGCTGGCGCCTCGTATATCATGTTTATATCCCTCCCTTGTAATCATTTATTCTAGTTGATTTCTGTAAAATATTGGCATATGTCTGTATTTTTTGTACGAACGTGGTTTAGTTGCAATGGACTTTGGATTACATTTAGAAACCTATATTATTTCCAAAGGATTGTGGTTATCCTTTGCAATAAGCTTTAGATAGGATTGCTTGCGGCCAGCAATAACAGCCTGGTTGATTAGGTCCTGATCCATCACGAGACCTGGTCATGAACTGTATCGCGGGGGCATTGACCCCCGGAACACCCTCCATGTATACTCCAAGTATAGATTATGCTGAGAAATTTATATTCATATTAATTTTTTTAATACAATATATTTTCTTAGTGTTATAATTGTAGATTATTTATAAAGGTGTAATAATGGAAGTCCAAACTTGCTTTTGTACCTGCCAGAGGGACGACACCACCTGGGTGGAGGTAAATGGTATAAAATACCCTCGAGATGGAAAAATAGACACAGATGCAATATATCATCCTTTACTGACAACGTTTCGCCCACACAGTGGGCTTTATCAAGTCACAACAGACGTGCTTGTGACCTGATAAAGCCCACTGTGTGGACGAAATATTGTCAATAAAGGATTGCATTATAATGCATTTGTGTCTCACTGTTGGTGCTGCTGCTGCTGCTGCTGCTGCTGCTGCTGCTGATGTTACTATTGGTGCTGCTGCTCTTGGCAGCAAGTTTTTATTTCAATGAGAATAATTTTGGCGTCACCACGAGGACCTGGAGGATGATAACTCTTCTCTTCCAGTGAACACAAGCTCTAACACTGACGGTCTCAGTTCTTCTCTTCCAGTGAACACAAGATCTAACACTGACGGTCTCCGCTCTTCTCTTCCAGTGAACACAAGATCTAACACTGACGGTCTCCGCTCTTCTCTTCCAGTGAACACAATATCTAACACTGACGGTCTCCGCTCTTCTCTTCCAGTGAACACAATATCTAACACTGACGGTCTCAGTTCTTCTCTTCCAGTGAACACAAGATCTAACACTGACGGTCTCAGCTCTTCTCTTCCAGTGAACACAATTCAACACTGACGGTCTCAGTTCTTCTCTTAGTGAACACAATATCTAACACTGATGGTCTCAGTTCTTCTCTTCCAGTGAACACAAATCTAACACTGACGGTCTCAGTCTTCTCTTCCAGTGAACACAAGATCTAACACTGACGGTCTCAGCTCTTCTCTTCCAGTGAACACAAGCTCTAACACTGATGGTCTCAGTTCTTCTCTTCCAGTGAACACAAGCTCTAACACTGACGGTCTCAGTTCTTCTCTTCCAGTGAACACAAGCTCTAACACTGACGGTCTCAGTTCTTCTCTTCCAGTGAACACAAGATCTAACACTGACGGTCTCAGCTCTTCTCTTCCAGTGAACACAAGCTCTAACACTGACGGTCTCAGTTCTTCTCTTCCAGTGAACACAAGATTTAACACTGACGGTCTCAGCTCTTCTCTTCCAGTGAACACAAGATCTAACACTGACGGTCTCAGCTCTTCTCTTCCAGTGAACAGAAGATCTAACACTGACGGTCTCAGCTCTTCTCTTCCAGTGAACACAAGCTCTAACACTGATGGTCTCAGTTCTTCTCTTCCAGTGAACACAAGCTCTAACACTGACGGTCTCAGTTCTTCTCTTCCAGTGAACACAAGCTCTAACACTGACGGTCTCAGTTCTTCTCTTCCAGTGAACACAAGATTTAACACTGACGGTCTCAGCTCTTCTCTTCCAGTGAACACAAGCTCTAACACTGATGGTCTCAGTTCTTCTCTTCCAGTGAACACAAGATCTAACACTGACGGTTTCAGCTCTTCTCTTCCAGTGAACACAAGCTCTAACACTGATGGTCTCAGTTCTTCTCTTCCAGTGAACACAAGATCTAACACTGACGGTCTCAGCTCTTCTCTTCCAGTGAACACAAGCTCTAACACTGACGGTCTCAGTTCTTCTCTTCCAGTGAACACAAGATTTAACACTGACGGTCTCAGCTCTTCTCTTCCAGTGAACACAAGCTCTAACACTGATGGTCTCAGTTCTTCTCTTCCAGTGAACACAAGCTCTAACACTGACGGTCTCAGTTCTTCTCTTCCAGTGAACACAAGATCTAACACTGACGGTCTCAGTTCTTCTCTTCCAGTGAACACAAGATTTAACACTGACGGTCTCTTGCTTTCTCCTTTATATATCACTTTTTAATGTATTGATACATAAAGAAACAAATTACTACATTTACAAATTTTGCTGACCATTCATAGCCGCTTCGACCTCGTGGACCAGCCAGTCATTTTCTTTCAAGCTAATTGCAGTGTTCTGTGGCTCGGTTGGCAGAGCATTCGCCTCGTATACTGAGTGTCCGTGATTCAATCCCCGGCACGGGTTAAAACGTTGGGCATGTTTCCTTACACCTGTTGTTTCTGTTCGACTAATAGTAAGTAGGTAACTGGGGGTTAGTCGACTGGTGTGGGTGGCATCCTGGGGGACAAGACTGAAGGACATCAATGGAAATAAGACAGACAGTCGTTGATGACTTACTGACTTTCTTGGGTTATCCTGGGTGGCTAACCCTCCGAGTTAAAAATCCGAACAAATCTTATTTTTTCCTCAGTAGGTTATCAATAATTTCTTTACTATGCTATATAATCCATAGTTTATCTTGTCTGAATCATTTATCAATCTGTGTACAAAACACAATGTACTCTTCTGTGTCTTGTTTTCATAAATAAATTAAAGTTATTGTCTCTTGTTCATTGTTCTATCAACAGAAAGTTCTTGTCTCTTATTTCCACGTACTTTTATAAGTTTTTAAGTGTATTTATTATATCTACTTCTGTGTTAGACGTGGAACATGTCTGTGACCTGTGAGGAAAGTGTATATAAGTACGGCCAGGTAAGGCGCCGGGGTCACTAGTGCATTTAAAAATCTTAATGAAGACTGGTCAAGGACCGGGTAGCGGGGGCGTTGACCCCGGAATACCCTCCAGGTATACTTCTGGAAGCCTGACATAATTCATGATCTTATTTGATTTTGATGTTTCTATTAGTTCGAGAATCCTTACAGAAACTCTATGTAGCTGAAGTAGTTACTTGTCTTCAGAGATCCTCTATATTTCTAATTACCAAGAATATGATAAACTATCTGGGTATCATTTATAAAGTTGAGTTACCATCATGAGAACCTTGCGTACTATACCACATTCCCATGACACTCTCCTCGGTGTTTGTACTACCTACTCTCACCATCCAACATCCCCATGACACTCTCCTCGGTGTTTGTACGACCAACTCTCACCATCCAACATCCCCATGACACTCTCCTCGGTGTTTGTACTACCAACTATCACCATCCAACATCCCCATGACACTCTCCTCGGTGTTTGTACTACCAACTATCACCATCCAACATCCCCATGACACTCTCCTTGGTGTTTGTACTACCAACTCTCACCATCCAACATCCCCATGACACTCTCCTTGGTGTTTGTACTACCAACTCTCACCATCCAACATCCCCATGACACTCTCCTCGGTGTTTGTACTACCAACTCTCACCATCCAACATCCCCATGACACTCTCCTTGGTGTTTGTACTACCAACTCTCACCATCCAACATCCCCATGACACTCTCCTCGGTGTTTGTACTACCAACTCTCACCATCCAACATCCCCATGACACTCTCCTTGGTGTTTGTACTACCAACTCTCACCATCCAACATCCCCATGACACTCCTCGGTGTTTGTACTACCAATTCTCACCATCCAACATCCCCATGACACTCTCCTCGGTGTTTGTACTACCAATTCTCATCATCCAACATCCCCATGACACTCTCCTTGGTGTTTGTACTACCAACTCTCACCATCCAACATCCCCATGACACTCTCCTCGGTGTTTGTACTACCAACTCTCACCATCCAACATCCCATGACACTCTCCTCGGTGTTTGTACTACCAACTCTCACCATCCAACATCCCCATGACACTCTCCTTGGTGTTTGTACTACCAACTCTCACCATCCAACATCCCCATGACACTCTCCTCGGTGTTTGTACTACCAACTCTCACCATCCAACATCCCCATGACACTCTCCTCGGTGTTTGTACTACCAACTCTCACCATCCAACATCCCCATGACACTCTCCTCGGTGTTTGTACTACCAACTCTCACCATCCAACATCCCCATGACACTCTCCTTGGTGTTTGTACTACCAACTCTCACCATCCAACATCCCCATGACACTCTCCTCGGTGTTTGTACTACCAACTCTCACCATCCAACATCCCCATGACACTCTCCTCGGTGTTTGTACTACCAACTCTCACCATCCAACATCCCATGACACTCTCCTCGGTGTTTGTACTACCAACTCTCACCATCCAACATCCCCATGACACTCTCCTCGGTGTTTGTACTACCAACTCTCACCATCCAACATCCCCATGACACTCTCCTTGGTGTTTGTACTACCAATCTCACCATCCAACATCCCATGACACTCTCCTCGGTGTTTGTACTACCAACTCTCACCATCCAACATCCCCATGACACTCTCCTCGGTGTTTGTACTACCAATTCTCACCATCCAACATCCCCATGACACTCTCCTTGGTGTTTGTACTACCAATTCTCACCATCCAACATCCCCATGACACTCTCCTTGGTGTTTGTACTACCAATTCTCACCATCCAACATCCCCATGACACTCTCCTTGGTGTTTGTACTACCAATTCTCACCATCCAACATCCCCATGACACTCTCCTCGGTGTTTGTACTACCAACTCTCACCATCCAACATCCCCATGACACTCTCCTCGGTGTTTGTACTACCAACTCTCACCATCCAACATCCCCATGACACTCTCCTCGGTGTTTGTACTACCAACTCTCACCATCCAACATCCCCATGACACTCTCCTCGGTGTTTGTACTACCAACTCTCACCATCCAACATCCCCATGACACTCTCCTCGGTGTTTGTACTACCAACTCTCACCATCCAACATCCCCATGACACTCTCCTCGGTGTTTGTACTACCAACTCTCACCATCCAACATCCCATGACACTCTCCTTGGTGTTTGTACTACCAATTCTCACCATCCAACATCCCCATGACACTCTCCTTGGTGTTTGTACTACCAATTCTCACCATCCAACATCCCCATGACACTCTCCTCGGTGTTTGTACTACCAACTCTCACCATCCAACATCCCCATGACACTCTCCTTGGTGTTTGTACTACCAATTCTCACCATCCAACATCCCCATGACACTCTCCTTGGTGTTTGTACTACCAATTCTCACCATCCAACATCCCCATGACACTCTCCTCGGTGTTTGTACTACCAACTCTCACCATCCAACATCCCCATGACACTCTCCTCGGTGTTTGTACTACCAATTCTCACCATCCAACTCTGTCATCACGTAAGTCACATATGTAAAGATATAAATATAAAATATATTTGACAGAGAGCATTGTGTCTCGTAGCTCGATCGGTAGCGCACTCAGCTCGTACACTGAGGTCCGGGGATCGATTCCCCGGTACGGCTGGAAAACATTAGGACGTGTTTCCATAAGACTCCTGCTGTCCATGTTCACCTATCAGTAAAATGAGTACCTGGGTGTTAGTGGACTGGTGTGGGTCGCATCCTGGGACAAACTTGACCTAATTTGCGGGAAATGCTCTGCATAACAAGGGGCTTTCTATATAGTAGTATGTCATTGATGTCAGCTAGGCCTGTATACCTTGTACATGTACTTGTAGAAATAAAGATATAAAAAATATATATATAAATCGTGTCTACGACACGATCTTGTGTATCCATGAAATCAAGCACAGAAACCATGAATAATGGATCAACATGAGTATTTGTACGATAAATGCCGTAATATTCGTCAACAACATGAGCGGAAAAAAGCTGACCATGAGTGCTTCATCACGAGCCAATATGGGCATGAGGACATGCAATAAGCTCACCAGAACAGCATCATTGAGCAACAAAACCCGATTCTTTTGAGAGAGACTGTTGATAAGTTACGAAGGTTAATGGAGGAATTTGAGGGAATCTAAAAGAAGGAAATTATACGTGAACATGGGACAGAGTGAGGTGAGAGTAACAAAAATATCTAGGTAATGAAAATTATTCGTTAAAGGAAATAATGATCTGGTCTGGGCTCACGCAATATCTGATCCCTTGACCAAGAAAACGCATAACCTTGTTCTCTCCTTTTATTATTAGAGGTAAAATTATATTGTGTGGGTGGAGGATGTAATCTAGGCTCCTTGTATCACTGGTGACCTCCGTTGACGCTGCTTGATTAGTAGGTAGGGGAGGGAGGGAGGGAGAGAGAGAGAGAGAGGGAGAGAGAGTATAGAGAAGCACTGAGAGATGATATCCTTTGTTATTCAGATCGCTGTTAATATAATAAAGATTCCGCGAAATTATTTCACCGCCTAAATGACGCAAACATTTTAACCTACTTGTCCCATTTCCCTTTCCCCCACTCCATCTTGGTGTGGGGTTATAAATGACATAATTCAGAGGACTGAGGACGGGTTGTTAAAGGTGTCTGGGCACTTAGAGGATAGAGCAGAACAGGATGATCAAGAGGATGTATTAAACCTAAGTGGAGTCGTAGGGGTCGTCCCAGGGAGGGATGCAGGTACAAGAGGTTTCGAGTGCAAGGGATTTGAGTGAGCGTGTTAGAGCGGAACGATTGAGGACCAGTGGATTTTATGGCTTGACTTGCTGTTGGAGTGTGATCTAGGCAACGTCTATGAAGGGATTCGGAGAAAAGATCCATGTGTGTTGGAGATGGGAAGAAGAGCGAGGGATGAGGATGTTGTCGTATAGACGGATCATTTAACTTTTGGGGGTCCAATATCATTTTTATAATGGATAGTCAGTCTGGTTACAGACCTATTTGTTTCTGACATCAAGACCGACTACTACGACACGCTTGGCTTACGGTGGAAGGATTCTAATCCATTTCTCCTGTAGAAACGCTCTAAGAATAGGGCTTATTAAGAACTTATGATGCACTCGATCTCACAAAGAGAAAATAATAAAAAATATGAATAGTACTGTATATTTTAGTCTACATGTGAGGAGATAATTAAGACACAAGTGCAGTAGTTAGGTATCTTCCTAACTACACAGTAGGCTTCTTCAGTCTAGCACAGAGCAAGCAGCAGACTGATTACATCGTCTTTATATCTCTACTGCTCCTGCTGCCTCTGTATTCTACTGAAGAAGCCTACTGTGTAGGCGAAACGTTTCGGAAAAAAGATACCTAACTATTGGACATGTGTCTTATCAACTTGTAGGTACCGTATACCATTATCATATCTACATGTGAGGCACGAATAAGCAGAGTAACAAAATAACAAATGTATCAGAATATATACACAAGCCACGTTAAAGTCACATAAGATAGGTTCAGCAGGTGGGTAAGGAAGTAGGTACACACACTAAGTTAGCTGAACCAACAAGAGTCTATCATAGCAAAAGTAGCGATAACTTTAACATTCCACTGACCTTGTGAGGCGTTAAACTCCGGATATATATATATATATATGTATGTATATATAACCCTTAACTACCAAGCATAGATGGGCTTACTAAAACTTTTGAGCTCAACGTACTCATAAGACCCATTAACACTAGAACTAACAGTGAACCATACATACTAGCGGAGTTACTAATACTACTAACAACAATAATAATAATCTTTATTTCTACAAGTAAATGTGCAACGTGTACAGACCATACCTGACATCAGTGGCATACCTCATAGAAAACCCCTGGTTATGCAGAGTATTTCGCGCAACTTATGCTAATTTTGTCTCCAGGATCGACGCACACCAGTCGGACAACACCCAGGTACCTATTTACTGCTAGGTGAACAGGAACAGCAGGTGTCTTGAGGAAACACGTCCTAATGTTTCCACCCGTACCGGGGATCGAACCTTGGACCTCAATGTGTGAGCTGAGTGCGCTACCAACCGTGCTAGAGGACACAGTAATTCATTGCCACCTTGCTAGGCAATGTGAGCCACTCACACCTCCGCTACTCCGGAGACATCAACACGATAAGAAATCTTAGCATCCAGAACAAGACACTTCCTAACGTGCATGTTACTCCATTGGTGGGCGAAACGTTGCACCAGTAAAGATACCCAAGAGTTGCACATGACTAGTTCATCAAATTGTCGGTGTTGTATTTCTCCCTCCCTCCGTCTCCCTCAGTATTCTTCATTCCTTATCTCTCTCAGTATTCATCATTCTTTATCTCCCTCCGTCTTCCTCAGTATTCCTCATTCTTCTCCCTCCCTCTCCTTCATTCCCTTTCTCTCTCCCTCTTTCTCTGCTCCCTATCTCTCCCTCTTTCACTTTCTCCCTCCCTATCTCTCCCTCTTTCTCCCTCCCTCCCTTTCATTCACGTTACAATTTGTGGATCAGTTCTCAACCCCACTGGAGCAGTAGACTGATCCATGACCTCACTGTGGAGCAGTGGACTGATCCATAACCTCACTGTGGAGCAGTGGACTGATCCATAACCTCACTGTGGAGCAGTGGACTGATCCATAACCTCACTGTGGAGCAGTGGACTGATCCATGACCTCACTGTGGAGCAGTGGACTGATCCATAACCTCACTGTGGAGCAGTGGACTGATCCATAACCTCACTGTGGAGCAGTGGACTGATCCATAACCTCACTGTGGAGCAGTGGACTGAGCCATAACCTCACTGTGGAGCAGGGGACTGATCCATAACCTCACTGTGGAGCAGGGGACTGATCCATAACCTCACTGTGGAGCAGTGGACTGATCCATAACCTAACTGTGGAGCAGTGGACTGATCCATAACCTCACTGTGGAGCAGTGGACTGATCCATAACCTCACTGTGGAGCAGTGGACTGATCCATAACCTCACTGTGGAGCAGTGGACTGATCCATAACCTCACTGTGAAGCAGTGGACTGATCCATAACCTCACTGTGGAGCAGTGGACTGATCCATAACCTCACTGTGGAGCAGTGGACTGATCCATAACCTCACTGTGGAGCAGTGGACTGATCCATAACCTCACTGTGGAGCAGTGGACTGATCCATAACCTCACTGTGGAGCAGTGGACTGATCCATAACCTCTCTGTGGAGCAGGGGACTGATCCATGACCTCTCTGTGGAGCAGTGGACTGATCCATAACCTCACTGTGGAGCAGAGGACTGATCCATAACCTCAATGTGGAGCAGTGGACTGATCCATAACCTCACTGTGGAGCAGGGGACTGATCCATAACCTCACTGTGGAGCAGTGGACTGATCCATAACCTCACTGTGGAGCAGTGGACTGATCCATAACCTCACTGTGGAGCAGTGGACTGATCCATAACCTCACTGTGGAGCAGGGGGACTGATCCATAACCCCTCACTTTAAGTGGAGCAGGGGACTGATCCATAACCTCACTGTGGAGCAGTGGACTGATCCATAACCTCACTGTGGAGCAGTGGACTGATCCATAACCTCACTGTGGAGCAGGGGACTGATCCATAACCTCACTGTGGAGCAGTGGACTGATCCATAACCTCACTGTGGAGCAGTGGACTGATCCATGACCTCACTGTGGAGCAGTGGACTGATCCATAACCTACTGTGGAGCAGGGGACTGATCCATAACCTCACTGTGGAGCAGGGGACTGATCCATAACCTCACTGTGGAGCAGGGGACTGATCCATAACCTCACTGTGGAGCAGTGGACTGATCCATAACCTCACTGTGGAGCAGTGGACTGATCCATAACCTCACTGTGGAGCAGTGGACTGATCCATAACCTCACTGTGGAGCAGGGGACTGATCCATAACCTCACTGTGGAGCAGGGGACTGATCCATAACCTCACTGTGGAGCAGGGGACTGATCCATAACCTCACTGTGGAGCAGTGGACTGATCCATAACCTCACTGTGGAGCAGTGGACTGATCCATAACCTCACTGTGGAGCAGTGGACTGATCCATAACCTCACTGTGGAGCAGGGGACTGATCCTCAACAATCACACTGTGCATGAGGCTACCATGTATACTTCATAACTGACAAGTTACTAATGTTATTACGCAGTTTTAGATGTTTACAATTATCTTACATGTTAACATGTATAAATTATCCAGGATAATCCAAGGAAGGTAAACAAGGTAACTTATTACCATTGGGGTCAAACAACACCCTCAATGTGCTGTGTATTCTGGTGTAGTTAGTGTAGATATACTGGTGTAGTTATAGTGAAGGTATACTGGTGTAGTTATAGTGAAGGTATACTGGTGTAGTTATAGTGAAGGTATACTGGTGTAGTTATAGTGAAGGTATACTGGTGTAGTTATAGTGAAGGTATACTGGTGTAGTTATAGTGAAGGTATACTGGTGTAGTTATAGTGAAGGTATACTGGTGTAGTTAGTGAAGGTATACTGGTGTAGTTATAGTGAAGGTATACTGGTGTAGTTATAGTGAAGGTATACTGGTTTTGTTATAGTGAAGGTATACAGGTGTAGTTATAGTGAAGGTATACTGGTGTAGTTATAGTGAAGGTATACTGGTGTAGTTATAGTGAAGGTATACTGGTGTAGTTATAGTGAAGATATACTGGTGTAGTTATAGTGAAGGTATACTGGTGTAGTTATAGTGAAGGTATACTGGTTTAGTTATAGTGAAGGTATACAGGTGTAGTTATAGTGAAGGTATACAGGTGTAGTTATAGTGAAGGTATACTGGTGTAGTTATAGTGAAGGTATACTGGTGTAGTTATAGTGAAGGTATACTGGTGTAGTTATAGTGAAGATACATATACTGGTGTAGTTATAGTGAAGATACATATACTGCTATAGGTATACTCATCAGAGGGATAAGACACATGTTCATCAGTTAGGTATCTTTTTTTGTTGAAAGGTTTCGCCTGTGCTGTTGGCTTCATCAGTCAAAATGCAGAGGAGAATGCAGCCTGACACGCAGGCGAAACGTTTGAAGAATAAAGATGTCCAACTATTGCATATGTGTCTTAATGTTAGAATTTTATACCATTTTCAACATTGTAGAAGTTGTTGTGATGAGCGGAGGCAAGACATTAGTTAGGAAGCTGCCTTATAGTCGATTAGTTGAGCTTGACCCACTCACTGCAAGCGTTGCTGTACCGTATATCATTATGGCGAATTATTAATCGTAAGAAATTATTTTTAATTTGAACTAAGAGGATCTCAGCATCCCTCACTCTCTTGTGTTAGTGTGACTTGTAAATGTGTTGGTGTATTGTTCCAGTCATGGTATTGTGTCTTGCTTTTATAGGACTGACAACTGTTTACTCGGATCTACAGCAGGCTTCTGGGAGACGACCTGATCAGGGAGGCTGTTGGTGCCGCGGCACACAGTTTAGTGTGGGCACCACAGACGAAGTGTTTAAAGTAACTTACTAAGTTTCCCTTGACAATAGTTAGGGGCCAGTTAGCAACTTCCTTCATGTTTGATATCAATTTTTTCTTTCTAAATATTTACCTTTACCCTGTTTCAGGGTTCATTCAGACTCAGTAGATGTATTTCGGACACGTTTCGCACATGATTGTTGAATATTTCAGCGTCAGGCAGCGTCTCAGCTAGACCACTGACGCAAAGACACACACACACACACACACACACACACCCATCCATAAACACACACCCATCCATACACACACACACCCATACACACACACCCATACACACACACACCTTGTTGTTGCAGTGTGATATGTGTCAATGTTATGATTTTACATCTCATTTATTTTTACTGCCTCTCCCTCACCCTGTCACCCTGTTTCCTCTCCCTTACCCTCTCACCCTGTTTCCTCTCCCTTACCTCACCCTGTTTCCTCTCCCTCATCCTGTCACCCTGTTTCCTCTCCCTTACCCTCTCACCCTGTTTCCTCTCCCTTACCCTCTCACCCTGTTTCCTCTCCCTTACCCTCTCACCCTCCTTTCTCTCCCTCACCCTTTAACCTTATTTCCTTTTCCTCACAATATCTACTTTGCCTCACTTATTCTCTCCCTACTCCTCTTCCTCTCTTATCCTACTTCTCCCTCACTCTCTCACTAGACTTTCTCTCACCTGTCTCGCTTCCTCCTAATCCCTTAGCCTCTCCCCCCACCTCACCCTAGAGCACCCTCCATCCGCCTCATCTTCCAAAACCCCTCCTACACCACCCCCACCACCAACCCCTTCTCCACCCCCACCGCCACCCCTCCTCCACCCTTCCACCCCTCCACCACCTCCTACACCCTCTCCTCCACCTCACATGCTAATGGCTCTAAGCTTATGTATTTTGTTTAATCCCTTTACACAGCATCTTGTGTCTCCAGGAGCACGCCAGCCTACCCTTCCTCTAGCACACACAATATTGTGTATTACTTAGCTCTTTGGCGTCGAAATGAGGCACAGATGAATGGCCTTCCAGTATTATCACTCATCTTGTTGGTAAATATGAGGTGGTTGGTATAGCACCGTTGGTTTGATGATAATTCTGGAGCGATGCTGAGGACAATAGATGAGAGGGAGGCTTACCCTGGGGAATGCTGAGATTAATTACAGTTAAACCGCCTTCCTCGGCCTTTTCTCTTGCAACATCAAGCCCTTACCTCATTCCCCTTCTCCCTTCAAGCAACACACACACACACACACACACTCACACACTCACACACACACTCACACACACACTACACACACACACACACACACACACACACACACTCACACACTCACACACACACACATACACACACACATACACACACACACACATACAAACAAACAAACAAAGACAGGCAGAAGAGCAGGTGGTAATGGCTGGAGAGATTACTGCTAAAATGAACATTAGTTTAGAAATAAACCAGGAGATGACAAACAATTTTAAACTATTCAGAGGGACTGTTGACAGAGACAAAAGTTGCTATTGTTTTTAACAATGTATAAAAAGAGGGAATAAAAGTAAGAAAAAATTAATGAAAAGAGAATAACACATGGAATGGCGGAGTGTTTAGTGGAGTTTAATAAAGAGAAGTAAACATTGAGTTGGATAATATGAAGATAATAAGTATAGGTCGCTAGGGATAACATTGACGTGAATAAGGAAGGAATTGTTGAAGAGAGTTTGGAATATAGAGAAACTGGAAGGCCGTGAATATATGCAAATTGGATAAATAAATAAATAATTCATGTTAAGCGCTAAACCCATGTGGGTCATTCAGTGGTGGAGGCTTGATCCTCCGTTTACTGAGCACGAGACAGATGCTTCTTCTGTCTGTACGCTCATAGCGTCTTGTGGATATTACTCTCCTTATTTTTTAATTAGGATCGAAACTCAGTCTTATTTCTTGCCTATTTTGCCTCAGTTGTTTCCTTGGAACATAACCTTATTTAAAATATATTTGTCAAGTTTAGACTGAGCTACACAGACTGTTTCATGTTTCTTCCCACAGTGTCCCGTGGCCTGGTAGGCAACGCTCTCGTCTCACACACTGAGTGTCCGTGGTTCGATCCCCAGCAAGGGTGAAAACACTGAGCGTGTTTCCTTACACCTGCTGTCCCTGGGTGTTAGTCGACTGCTGTGGGTCGCATCCTGGGGGACAAGATTGAGGACCCCAGTGAAAATAAGACACATTTCTCAATTACGCACTGACTTTCTTGGGTTACCCTGGGTGGCTAACCCTGCGTGGTTAAAAATCCGAAAAATATCTTAACTTACCTCTTAATATCCCTTAGTTCTTATCTTTTTTAGATTACTTCATATATATTAGTATAGAAAATATACAAATGTGTCTATCTCACTCCCTCTCCTATTTTCTATTTGTTTTAGTTTGACTGTTGTTGGTGGGTTGTCTGAGACCCAGCGAAGAGGCGGGGCCAGGAGCTGTGAATCGACCCCTGCAACCACAACTAGATGAGTACACACACACATACACACGCACGCCAAACCTACACTCGACATATGTACACATGCACATGTAATCTATTATATTCTTTCATTCTATGAATTTGATATTTCATAAATTCAGTTTTTACTATTTTGTATGACAGACCATCGTGAAAAATGGTATTTCCCGGGTAATAGTAACTCCAGCTAAATGATAGAAATGATATGTAATCTTAGGAGACATGTTATCTTAAGACACATTATCTTGGGAGACATGTATATGAAAAGTATAAAATACCGACAAGACAAAGAATTAGACACATGTGCAGACTATGATAAAGTCACTGGAGGGCGAAACGTCTACAAATAAAGATACTCAGATGTTGCACATGTCTAGTTCTTCAGGAGACATGTTTTACTGGGGAGTCATGTTAATGTGAGGTAGCCGATGGTCGTCTGTCTGGTGATGTAGCAGAGTCCCCTGTTTGTGTTGAACACTGTTGTGAACGCTGACTTGTTGAACACTGTTGTGAACGCTGACTTGTTGAACACTGTGTTGTGAACGCTGACTTGTTGAACACTGTGTTGTGAACGCTGACTTGTTGAACGCTGACTTGTTGAACACTGTTGTGAACGCTGACTTGTTGAACACTGTTGTGAACGCTGACTTGTTGAACACTGTTGTGAACGCTGACTTGTTGAACACTGTTGTGAACGCTGACTTGTTGAACACTGTTGTGAACGCTGACTTGTTGAACACTGTGTTGTGAACGCTGACTTGTTGAACACTGCTTGTTGAACGCTGACTTGTTGAACACGTGTTGTGAACGCTGACTTGTTGAACCCTGTTGAACGCTGACTTGTTGAACACTGTTGTGAACGCTGACTTGTTGAACACTGTGTTGTGAACGCTGACTTGTTCAACTCTCATAGCTACTGAACACCCTGTGGAATGTTTGATGTCTTTATCACGTTACTGTTTAATTACCTATGTGACGGAAGTTACTGTTTAATTACCTATGTGACGGAAGTTACTGTTTAATTACCTATGTGACGGAAGTTACTGTTTAATTACCTATGTGACGGAAGTTACTGTTTAATTACCTATGTGACGGAAGTTACTGTTTAATTACCTATGTGACGGAAGTTACTGTTTAATTACCTATGTGACGGAAGTTACTGTTTAATTACCTATGTGACGGAAGTTACTGTTTAATTACCTATGTGACGGAAGTTACTGTTTAATTACCTATGTGACGGAAGTTACTGTTTAATTACCTATGTGACGGAAGTTACTGTTTAATTACCTATGTGACGGAAGTTACTGTTTAATTACCTATGTGACGGAAGTTACTGTTTAATTACCTATGTGATGGAAGTTACTGTTTAATTACCTATGTGACGGAAGTTACTGTTTAATTACCTTTGTGACGGAAGTTACTGCTTAATTACCTATGTGACGGAAGTTACTGTTTAATTACCTATGTGACGGAAGTTACTGTTTAATTAACTATGTGACGGAAGTTACTGTTTAATTACCTATGTGACGGAAGTTACTGTTTAACTATGTGACGGAAGTTACTTTTTAATTACTTATGTGACGGAAGTTACTGTTTAATTACCTATGTGACGGAAGTTACTGTTTAATTACCTATGTGACGGAAGTTACTGTTTAACTATGTGACGGAAGTTACTGTTTAATTACCTATGTTACGGAAGTTACTGTTTAATTACCTATGTGACGGAAGTTACTGTTTAATTACCTATGTGACGGAAGTTACTGTTTAACTATGTGACGGAAGTTACTGTTTAATTACCTATGTGACGGAAGTTACTGTTTAATTACCTATGTGACGGAAGTTACTGTTTAATTACCTATGTGACGGAAGTTACTGTTTAATTACCTATGTGACGGAAGTTACTGTTTAATTACCTATGTGACGGAAGTTACTGTTTAATTACCTATGTGATGGAAGTTACTGTTTAATTACCTATGTGACGGAAGTTACTGTTTAATTACCTATGTGACGGAAGTTACTGTTTAATTACCTATGTGATGGAAGTTACTGTTCAATTTTTCTGCTACCTCGTCTGCTTATATACCGAAAGTGTCACATATAATCACTATATATCTGCTACCAGTTAGTAATCGTCGGAAAATATTTTATATATAAACGATATAGAGATTTGTTATATCACATGTCTTGCAGCGATGCAAAAAAAAAAAATATAAATTGTTTTCATGACCACACGATGCATATTTTTTCTAACCCATTGTTGCAACACGAGCAATAATCTTGCAACGTGAACTACCCCAACCCAACTCAGCCAACGTAACCTAACCTGCATGTGTAATCTATAAATATATAGTTTTCTCAGGTTTAGTGCAAACTGTGGGGACCCACAGCCTCGGAAAAATACATTAAAAGATCACAAGAATTTTTTTTGTCCTTCATAACTAATTAAATCCTCATGCAAAATACGCGTAATACGGATTTATTAGTCCGAATGGAAATGGTCATTATTTTGAGTTTGCTTAATGGTCAAACATCGGGAGTAGACCAGCCTGGATGTTATCATGGTGTAATATGACTCTGAAATACAGCTAGTTTTTCCCTCGCTGTGTAATTATCATATAGAGTAGGGCAGCAGCACTCTACAGGTGTAGCCAGTTTTGTTTAGCAGTGTGTCTCCATTATTCAAGATCCTGAGTTATAATCCTCTCCCAGTTGTTGCTTCTTGATACACTGTCAGCCTCGTCTCTTATACTGGTGTTGCAGTTGTTTCCTGGTACACTGTGAACCTCATATGTTGTACTGGTGTTGCAGTTGTTTCCTGGTACACTGTGAACCTCATATGTTGTACTGGTGTTGCAGTTGTTTCCTGGTACACTGTGAACCTCATATGTTGTACTGGTGTTGCAGTTGTTTCCTGGTACACTGTGACCCTCACATGTTGTACTGATGTTGCAGTTGTTTCCTGGTACACTGTGAGCCTCATATGTTGTACTGGTGTTGCAGCTATTGTTGCTTCCTCTCTAATAGTCCTTGGTTCTGGGCCACAGGAACTTCGCGTCAGGCACAGACGTCCGTCCTGGCGACCACTGGTTCTTGTTGACTTAGCTGCCAGAAAAGGCGCAAGGGAGCTAAAGTTGCTTTCATACTCAGTGTCCTGCTGGAGGTACAGGGAGAGGGTAAGCAGCTCCCTCCTGAGGCATCTGCCACTGCTTCCTGCTAGGACTCACTCTTCTCTGACACCTGAGTTAAGAAGCCTGCACAAGAAAGCCTCTTTTTCCAAATAGTCCCTCCCAGGTTCCAACTGGTGGTCATTTTCTTCAAATTTCTTTTAAAGGGGAATATTTCCCATATCCCTTCCAAAGGGAAAGTTGCATAGCTCCCGGATAAGATATTTCTGGGTCCTCAACCGGTCTCAAAAAAATATTAAAAAAGAAAGAAGTGCAAGAGGCTTAGGACACAAACTACCTATCACCCTCCAGAAGCGCCAGTCCACTGCCTCCACCAAAGACAGGTCGCTAGATACCTCACATTAGCCTCTTTGCAGAGGGACCTACTAGATACATCGTCTGTTAGTCAGCAAAGTAGCAACTAATATGTCTAATAAACTCGACAATAAACCTATTAAAATAGCTACTAATTCTTCGATATCCATGGAGACATTAGTTGAGAAACATAACGACTCCATGACTAGTGTGGGAATATCCCTGAAGCCGTGACATGCATAAAAACGCCTGTGTCCAACGCAGGAACTATAAAAGACATCTTATGCAGTGGAATAAGCCTAATTAATTAATCGTTCGTGAAAGTGATGTACGTAGGTGAAAATGAGTGGAAAATTTATTACTGCCGTTAACATCACAGTACAGACAGGCAGCATTATCAGCACATACAAACTCTTGACAAACAGGATACTGCCCAGTTTGAATACTTCCGTCACATGATGCTCAACAACTACTAGCAGCTCTAACTATCACTACTCTCTTGTTTCATGTCACTTATCTCCAGCGACTATATGTACTCCGCTTTCAGATGTCTCTGTATTAAGACTGGAGATGCCACTTGCGGTGAACTATATCTTCTCACAGAAGGTTACTTTGAGAGTTGTTTTCTCTGGGAATACTTCCCGATCCTCTGGAAAATTTTAATTTGCTCTAATTCTTCCTCTTCTCTTATACAATCCATGATCGATATAATTTCATATTCCTCCTACTCTCGACATCTAATTCCTGTCTCACTATCAGCATCCTCAAGTCCACAGATCATCAGTGACCTCTCTCTTTCTTCTTACCATTGTCTTTCTCTTCAGATTGCCTTTTCTGTTGTCACCAGTTCCCTTTCTCTCTTATCACCCGTGTCTTGTGAACTCTTGAGATAATATTTTCTAAGGACTTTTCTCCTTTGTCCCTTTCTGATTTCTCTGCTGCTGATTCTCGTTTTCTTCCTGCCCCATCTACTTTCCCCAATTTTATCCTTAGTCTTCTTCAGCTTTTATATTTTCTCATGCAGTCTTGAAACTCGTTCTTCAGCCATAATTGTTCTCTCCCGTTTCATATGATCTTCTTTTTGTTTTGCATATTTCCAGGTGTTCCAGGTCTCCTCTAAGTAATGATTCATCTTCTTCTCTTCCCACCTCCCCTCATTTTCATTTTTTTATTCGCCATTTTCTCCATTTCTGTGTATGGGCCTGTGTATGTATTCACCTATTTGTGGTTGCAGGGATCGATTCACAGCTCCTAGCCCCGCCTCTACGCTTGTCGCTACTAGGTCCACTCTCTTCCTGCTCCATGACCTTTATCGTACCTTTTCTTAAAACTTTGTATGGATCCTGCTTCCACTACACTCTCCAGATTGTTCCACTTACTGACAACTCTATAACTGAAGAAATACTTCCTAACGCCCCTGTGACTCATCTGAGTCTTCAGCTTCCAGTTGTGACCCCTTGGTACTGTGTCCCATCCTGAAACATTCTGTCCCTATCCACCTTGTCAATTCCTCTCAGCATTTTATATGTCGTTATCATGTCCCTTCTATCCCTCCTGTCCTCCAGTGTCGTCAGGCTGATTTCCCTTAACCTCTCCACGTAGGACATACCCCTTAGCTCCGGGACTAGTCTTGTTGCAAACCTTTGCAATAAGACTAGTCCCCTTGATGTGTTTGACCAGGTGTGGGTTCCATCCTGGTGCTGCATACTCCAATATGGGCCTGACGTACACAGTGTACAGTGTTTTGGATGACTCCTTACATAGATGTCGAAACGCTATTCTTAGGTTTGCTGGGCACCCATATGCTGCAGCAATTATGTGCACCTCAGGAGATGTGCTCGGTATGATGCTCACCCCAATATCCTTTTCATTGAGTGAGTTTTGCAGCCTTTGACCTCCTAGTCTGGACTCCGCCTGGGGTTAAACTCCAGGATCCATTTGTCGGACCAGGCTTGCAGCCTATCCAGATCTTGTAGGCTTACCTGATTCTCGTCTACTTGTATTCTCATTAGCTTCACATCGTCTGCAAACAAGTGTGTGTACTCACCTAATTGTGGTTGCAGGGGTCGAGTCATACACACACAGTGTGTGTGTGTGTACTCATCGAGTGCATAGCTCTTAGTCCCGCATCTCAAACTTCCTTAAAATACAATCGCCGTCATTATTAGCTCTTCGCCTCTTGGGTCTTATCATACCTACTCTGGAAACTGTGCACGTAGTTGCTTGTATTCCTGCCTTACCTAGCTCAACATCCCTATGGTTCATCCATGTTATTAGCTTCCATCTGTACTCTCTTCCCTCACGTGACTTACATTTCAAACAGTCTGACCCTATCCGCCCTGTCATCGTTTCTTATACCTGACAGTCATGACCGCCCTAGTCCTGTGTTCTGAGGTCATCAGGTCCATTTCCTTCGCTCTCCTTGTTATGGACCTGGGTGTAGTTCTCAGATTAGGTAACATCGTATATTCTGCCGAAGTTATGAGGTTTATGTCCAGTTCTGACGATATTCTGAGTGTGATGCTGCAGGGAGATGTTTCTCCCTGAGCAGTACTTAGTCTCTTGCTTCTCTAGCTGTACTCTGTCTGTAGCATTATATCAACGGTATACAACACTGACATAGTCATGAGTTAAACGTGCAACGTGTGTCTAATATAGCCACTGGATGGCGAAACGTCTACAAAATAGACTCCCAAATGTTGCACATGTGTCTAATTCATCAGTCAGTGTGTAGTGTTTCCTGACCATTCTCAGTCTGCATAACCATGCATTTACTAAGGTGGAAATTAGAAGGCAGTTGTATGACGACCCATGTAATTTTCCTGAGTTTTCCTGTAGCTTCTTACTATCCTCTTCCATTCACATTCTTCACGTCATCGGCAAATAAAAATCCATGGGATTGATTCCAACTTAATTGATTATTCACATATACTAAGACTGGTAACTGTCTTAGTACTAAGCCTGTGTGTGTGTGTGTGTGTGTGTGTGTGTGTGTGTGTGTGTGTGTGTGTGTGTGTGTGTGTGTGTGTGTGTGTGTGTGTGTGTGTACGTTATAAATCGACATAAACCATAACTATTTTTGAATATAAATGCTTGTGTGTAGACCCATTGCCCACGTGACCTTCGGTCGAGAGATATCGAGTCAAGCGTTGGTCAGAAATAACCCATCACTTGTCGCCTTGGTCTGCCACTACTACCCTGCTTTATTTTAAGATCCATCTTTGATATGTATCAATCTATCTCTCTCTCTCTCTCTCTCTCTCTCTCTCTCTCTCTCTCTCTCTCTCTCTCTCTCTCTCTCTCTCTCTCTCTCTCTCTCTCTTCTCTCGACCTGGTAAATATCACCTAAATGTTCAACATGGAAGACAAGACTTATGTCCTTAATATTCGTCCCATCAGCTTAACATCACTTACAGGTAAACTAATAGAGACTGTTAGTAGGGACATAAGCTTTAATTTTCTCTAGCATAATAACTTAATATCCAGAAATCTACAAGGATTTCGCAGCAAAATATGCCTTACTAACTCATTTTTTTTTATTTATTAAAAAAACTTTAAAAGTCCCAAAGATGCAGATTGAATTTAGAAAAAAAGAAACATTCGGCGCTGGACAGGCGCTTAAAGTCAGTACCTGATCAGCCGGGCTGTGGTTCCTACGTCGGTTTACGTGCGGCCAACAGTAACAGCCTGGTTGATCAGGCCCTGATCCACCACGAGGCCTGGTCACAGACCGGGCCACGGGGGCTTTGACACCCGAAACCCTCTCCAGGTATACTCCAGGTAAGGCACCAGTTCAAGAGTGGTGGCCAAAAATAAAAGCACACTGTATAAGAGGCAAATTTCATGATTGGAATAAAGACCGACTGTCATAGATATTAGCCCTATCTCAAGATCATGTTATGGACACTGTGAAAAAGAGAGGACCAAGAACCGGTCCCTCAGGAACCTCGCTCTTCATAACTATCCACTCAGACACTTCTCGTTCCAGCACCACTCGCTGGTTCCCAGCGAGGTTCCTGAGGGACCGGTTCTTGGTCCTCTCCTTTTCAGTGTCCATAACATGATCTTGAGATAGGGCTAATATCTATGACAGCTAAATTTACGTATGACAAAACTGGGGGAATGTAGCAGCCAAAACAGTCTATGTTGTTGCTGTAACTAGCAAGAACAGTCACTAGCACCAACAATAACACCAACAATAGCACCAACACTAGCACCAACACTACCACCATCACTAGCACCAACACTACCACCATCACTAGCACCAACACTACCACCGCATATTCGAAATGTTGTCCAGTTTTAGTGTATAAATGACATAAAAGACAAAGATCACTGCTGCTAGCAGTACAGTGTGGGGGTGATCACTGCTGCTAGCAGTGCAGTGTGGGGGTGATCACTGCTGCTAGCAGTGCAGTGTGTGTGGTGATCACTGCTGCTAGCAGTGCAGTGTGTGTGGTGATCACTGCTGCTAACAGTGCAGTGTGTGGTGATCACTGCTGCTAGCAGTGCAGTGTGGGGGTGATCACTGCTGCTAGCAGTGCAGTGTGGGGTGATCACTGCTGCTACCAGTGCAGTGTGTGTGGTGATCACTGCTGCTAGCAGTGCAGTGTGTGGTGATCACTGCTGCTAGCAGTGCAGTGTGTGGTGATCACTGCTGCTAGCAGTGCAGTGTGTGGTGATCACTGCTGCTACCAGTGGAGTTTTTGATAATCACTGCCGCTAACAGTACAGTTTTTGATGTTCACTGCCACTAACAGTGGAGTTTGTGATGGTCACTGCCACTAACAGTGCAGTTTGTGATGGTCACTGCCACTAACAGTACAGTTTTTGATGTTCACTGCCATTAACAGTGGACTTTGTGATGGTCACTGCCCACTAACAGTGCAGTTTGTGATGGTCACTGCCCCCTACCAGGGCAGGTTGTGATAGTCACTGTCACAACCATGGCAGTTTGTGATTGTCACTGCCATTACCAGGGCAGTTTGTGATTGTCACTGCCACTACTAGAAATGTATGTGATGATCACTGTCACTACAATGGCAGAATGATCATTACTGTAGCAACAAACAGCAATCACTATCACTATCGCAGTAACATACAGTGATCACTGTCACTACCGTAGCAGTATACAGTGATCACTGTCACTACCGTAGCAGTATACAGTGATCACTGTCACTACCGTAGCAGTATACAGTGATCACTGTCACTACCGTAGCAGTATACAGTGATTACTGTCACTACCGTAGCAGTATACAGTGATCACTGTCACTACCGTAGCAGTATACAGTGATCACTGTCACTACCGTAGCAGTATACAGTGATCACTGTCACTACCGTAGCAGTATACAGTGATCACTGTCACTACCGTAGCAGTATACAGTGATCACTGTCACTACCGTAGCAGTATACAGTGATCACTGTCACTACCGTAGCAGTATACAGTGATCAATGTCACTACCGTAGCAGTATACAGTGATCACTGTCACTACCGTAGCAGTATACAGTGATCACTGTCACTACCGTAGCAGTATACAGTGATCAATGTCACTACCGTAGCAGTATACAGTGATCACTGTCACTACCGTAGCAGTATACAGTGATCAATGTCACTACCGTAGCAGTATACAGTGATCACTGTCACTACCGTAGCAGTATACAGTGATCACTGAAGCTCTGATTCCGTACCAAAGAATTTCAATTACTTTATTACTTCACCAATAGTCTTATTTCTCGTCTCTAGCAACATTAATAATAACATCGTGATAGAGGATAAATCAGTCTTTGTAAATCGAGTTTAGATATTGTGCAATGTCTTTTATTTAATTCTACGCCTTCAGGGACTACAGTAAACTGTTAACCTCTTCCGGTCCCCTTTTCAAAATCGTGTTTTACTTTATTTTTTATAAAGAGAATATGGGTGGGCGTGGAGGAGGACTGAAGAGTGTGACTTACCTTGAAGTGCAGACCATGTTTGACTGCCAGTTTGTGAAGTATCTCCTTGACACTCTTTCCCTCCAGCTTCGACACGATCTTTATTACTTTGTCTAGGTCTTCCATGTTTAGTATGCTTGCTATGTCTTCGGCGGTGCACGGAAGGGAAGGAGAAGAGGAGGAGGCTGATTGGGGGTAGAGAGAAGATGAGGAGTCTGAGGGCGG
Organism: Cherax destructor; assembly: GCA_009830355.1. Lineage (NCBI taxonomy): Eukaryota > Metazoa > Arthropoda > Malacostraca > Decapoda > Parastacidae > Cherax > Cherax destructor. Next base: position 44,279 of record WNWK01004320.1, on the reverse strand, counting down.
GAGAGGCAGGTAGGTGGACCTGGTAGCAACTTCCATTCTCTCGTTGTCGACCAGTCGAGGGTCTTGGTATTCGATGAGGGAGTTGTGTGGGAGGTATTGCACGGAGGGGAAGTCGTACAAAGGGTAGTCGTTACCCTCAGGAGGAAGCAGCAGCGCCACTGTAAAGGGAGGAGAGACTACCGCTGCCAGCAATAAGGGCAAGAAGGCGGACAGAAACATTGTCTGAGGAAGGAGTCGAAGTGTCCTTTTGCTGGGAAATAAGTTTCTCTCACGCGTTGATATTTTCTGTCCGTCTTCCGAGTTGGGACGTGTTAGTCTCTCCCTCAGAGGTGTGCTTCTATCGCAAACCACTTTCTAAGATTTATTGCATTTTGCTAGTATATTAAGAATAAGGTTATGTAAATATATGTTTGTAGTGCACTGTTTGCAACACAAGAGACTTTGCAACTCCTCACAGTGCTTGCAGCATCTAGTAATCGGCAACCAACACTCCTTCAGTGTATCTATATACCCAAGGGTAACTTTACTGTGCTAAGGTGTTAATCTAAATTCATATAGTCTTCTCCCGCGCACGCCATCAGTAGCAACAGCAGCAGCAGCAGCAGGGCCGCGTTTACGGGTATGCGATAAGGTGAGCGGAGCACAGGGAGCGTGTAGAAAGTTGCTGCTGGTGTGGGGTGTGAGTAGCAGGTTCTGGCTGTCTCCTGCTGTATATATATCCCCGCCTACACCCACACAGTCGCGCGCACCTACCACCGCCACCTGCCTCCATTCATTCAAGACTTGCAGAACACAGCAACCTCGGGTCTCGCCACTACCATCTTCCTCGTGATCTTCATTTGGTAGTAGCTCTGCCTTGGGTGACGTAGTATATTTTGTGCGCGTGTGTATACAAACTTAAGGGGCACATCAATTCCCATGTCTTCTAATAATATGTTATTTTTCCCCTATACGAAAGCAGACAAAACAAATGCGATAGTAATTACGGACAAGGTAGAATATAAGGGAAAAATTAAACATGGTATTAGGAGACAGGGAGACTCAGGCATCTCTTTAATTCTCGTTGCCTGGTTTTAGTCCTCTTGGCTCCATATTTTAACTGCACACAATTAGTTTTACTAAATCACTGTTTCTAAGCTTAGACACTGATCTAGTAAGGCACTGTAGTGCCTAAGCTTAAAACTGTGTATGGTATTTGTTCTCATCGTCATCTAGTCAGTACTTTCTTCCTGATCTCCTTCAGGCTAAATACAGAAGCATTTACTAACATTCCTCTGGGTCAGTTGGATCGCCTTTAATCGTTGCCTTTGTGTCCTCCGATCATCACCCATCATTATTTCTCTACCATATAAAGTTGTCTGTGTATGTTGCACGTTGCACTTGTATTCTCTAAGATCGTCTCGTTCAATTTTTTTTAACCTTCAGAGGTTCAACTCTCTAAGCTTCGGAACCACTCTACTTACGAGCATTAGGATTTTGCTCCTTTCTTTACGTGTTTAATCAGAGGTGTGCTCCAGGCTGGTGCTGACAGGTTTGATATACGTCGAAAATAGTCCTGGCCCTGTATATATGCACCTCCGGCGATGTTATCGGTGCTATGCATTCTTTAAAGTTCTTTATCGTGTTTTTCCATTAGATCGTCGTTCTTGTTTCTCTTTCCCCGATTTTCATAACTACACTAGATGGGGTTGAGTTCTACGAGCCAATTGTCTGACCATCTCTGTAGCTTATTAAAGTCATCTTGTAGTTTTTCCATATCTTCTGTAGTTTGTGTTTTATTTCGTTTTACATCGTCTGCAAACCGCGAGATATAAGATTTGATTTCTCTTAGCATGGCATTTGTTGATGTGAGAAATAATGTGTTACAGTGTTGACCCTTGTGGGACCCCCACATGGTTGCATTCCAAAGGATGCGACCCCCAACAGCCGACAAATTCCCCAGGTACCTGTTAGCTGCTGGGTGAACAGGGGCAGTAGGTGTTATAAATAAGATTTGCATATATGTTTCGCTCAACCCTGGGATTCAATCTGCGACCTTTCGATTGTGCACATATCGCTCTGACCCCTGAACTGGAAGTCGCCTGTAACATGTTTACTCACAAAGTCGTACTGACAGCTGAGCCTCGATCTCCGTAGTTGGACCGAGACTCGGCTCCTGGCCTTCATTTTTAACTTGCAGGAACACAGTTAACCCAATCATAGCCTCTGCCACATTATACCTATTTTTAAAGCTTTGATTGAAATTTGCTTATATCTCCTCTTCGTCGAAGTCATTCTACGTCCTGGACACTGAGGTTGAAATAAAGTATTTCCAGCTATATTCGTGGCATATGTGTGTCTTTCAGCTGCGCTCTCCTAATTCCAGTTTTTATGTCACCAAGAGTCTTCCCTTGGTGACAAGTCCTCTACGTATTTAGTAATCGTATAAGGTTAGGGAAATAATGTTCGTCAGGACGCTGTGATTCTCACTGCCATATGAACTGTGCCATCAACATGTGTCCTAATCTGGGAAGGTCAACATCACCAGTTTTATTTCTTTTTTATTTATTTAGTCGGGAATAGGATGGTGGTTTTCTGTGTAATCCTCGTAAAAATATTATTTTCACAAGTGTTTTTTTTTATAATGAGTCTTTTTTTCTTCTTCTTAGCAATGCTGATTTTTCCATAGACTTTAGTTTCCAGGTATTGATCAATACTCGTTAACTATAAAATAAATTAAAAATTAATATCGTCTCCCACCCCCAGGAGATGTTCTGGTGAGTGCTGGGAACATTCTCCCATCCCCAGGAGATGTTCTGGTGAGTGCTGGGAACATTCTCCCACCCCCAGAAGATGTTCTGGTGAGTGCTGGGAACATTCTCCCACCCCCAGGAGATGTTCTGGTGAGTGCTGGGAACATTCTCCCACCTCTAGGAGATGTTCTGGTGAGTGATGGGAACATTCTCCTCAATAATTAACAGAGTTCCTGTAGGTGAAAAATAATAAAGTTAAAACTTCCCTAATAAAAAATTATCACTATCACTTTTATGTATCATGTAGCAGCACTTGACGACAGCCACCTCAGTAAGGCGCCTCTTACAGTCTTCTTTCTAAGAGGACTGTAAGAGGACTGGTATTAAAAATTTACAGTTATAAATTTAAACTGGATTACCTGTGATTTTGTTAGTTGGGAAAGACTTAGAATGATTTTCAGTGAAATTGTTCAGGTGACGAATACGTATGGTACAACTCAGAGACACAGCAGGTATTGGTGGAGTATCGTAGACTGGCCACGAATAAAGCATTTGTTGGGTTCATCAGTGTAAGAGCTGGTCCCTTTCAGGAAGTATTGACAAGGGACTGAGCACATTTTGACCATCAAACACTACCAAGCCTAAATAATAAAACCGCCGGTCTTAAAGAGACTGAGAAACAGTGATCATGAGTACATGGTACTTTAAACTTCTGCAACACTTAACACTGTGATGAGTAAGACACATGTGTAACACCTGTTAATCTTCATTCTGGAGACTTCTCTCCAACCAGTGGCATTATCAATTTAGTGCAGAGTTGTTTGTTGAAACTGGAGGCAGTAGAAGACGAAGTAATCAGTCCCTCAACTTAGATGAAGATGTTCTCGCCGTAGTCTTGATGAATCTGAAAGATGGACGCCTACATCAGCGTCAGAGAGGAAGCAACAGCTTGAAGCATCGTCACAGTAAGTGGACCCACTAGTGGAAATATTGTTACTCCGGAGGTTAGCAAATATGTTGAAGATATCCTCGGTACCAAAATTCCATAGTGGTGTTGTGTCCAACAAGTGTCGTAGCACTAATGCTTTATTGCTACGACACTTAACAAAGGTCAAATATCATTTACATTCTCTGGTGACAGTAGCCTCTACAGAGACAATAAAGTTCATTAATAGTGTGGAAAAATGTTATTTACAGAGTTTCTTATTTTAATCTGTCATTAGATTTTAATGTTCTGGAGATAAATATTCCTTTAAACAGGTATTTATATTATATAAATTGATACAACGTTATTGTATTTTTATTGTTTATACAACTACTATAATAAATAAAGGAGGTGACATAAGTAATCCATATCCAATGATAATTATGGTAAGGATGAAGATATTCCTAATAATGTAATAATAGTTTATCTAATGGTTATAATTATAATCATAAATTTTAAATGGGTGGATCGGAAGACCTCGGTCAGGTGACCGTAAGTTCCAGCGGTGGGTCATCATGTGACTAAGACCCAAGTCAGGTCATCATGTGACTAAGACCCAAGTCAGGTCATCATGTGACTAAGACCCAAGTCAGGTCATCATGTGACTAAGACCCAAGTCAGGTCATCATGTGACTAAGACCCAAGTCAGGTCATCATGTGACTAAGACCCAAGTCAGGTCATCATGTGACTAAGACCCAAGTCAGGTCATCATGTGACTAAGACCCAAGTCAGGTCATCATGTGACTAAGACCCAAGTCAGGTCATCATGTGACTAAGACCCAAGTCAGGTCATCATGTGACTAAGACCCGCGTCAGGTCATCATGTGGACTAAGACCCGAGTCAGGTCATCATGTGGACTAAGACCCGAGTCAGGTCATCATGTGGACTAAGACCCGAGTCAGGTCATCATGTGGACTAAGACCCGAGTCAGGTCATCATGTGACTAAGACCCGAGTCAGGTCATCATGTGGACTAAGACCCGAGTCAGGTCATCATGTGACTAAGACCCGAGTCAGGTCATCATGTGGACTAAGACCCGAGTCAGGTCATCATGTGGACTAAGACCCGAGTCAGGTCATCATGTGGACTAAGACCCGAGTCAGGTCATCATGTGGACTAAGACCCGAGTCAGGTCATCATGTGGACTAAGACCGAGTCAGGTCATCGTGACTAAGACAGTCAGGTCATCATGTGACTAAGACCCGAGTCAGGTCATCATGTGACTAAGACCCGAGTCAGGTCATCATGTGGACTAAGACCCGAGTCAGGTCATCATGTGGACTAAGACCCGAGTCAGGTCATCATGTGGACTAAGACCCGAGTCAGGTCATCATGTGGACTAAGACCCGAGTCAGGTCATCATGTGGACTAAGACCCGAGTCAGGTCATCATGTGGACTAAGACCCGAGTCAGGTCATCATGTGGACTAAGACCCGAGTCAGGTCATCATGTGCCTAAGACCCGAGTCAGGTCATCATGTGGACTAAGACCCGAGTCAGGTCATCATGTGCCTAAGACCCGAGTCAGGTCATCATGTGACTAAGACCCGCGTCAGGTCATCATGTGACTAAGACCCGAGTCAGGTCATCATGTGACTAAGACTCGCGTCAGGTCATCTTGTGACTAAGACCCGCGTCAGGAAACACCTGTCCTGTGTCCTGACGAACCTTACCTAACCGATATCCCTAATGTTTCATTAGTTAAACATTTACTACGTATTAACGAATACATATAAATAATAAAAATGCATTAAAATATAGTTGTGAGAGCAATAATATCGAGATAAATTTCCACATGTTTCTCATTGGTCAATAACAATCACTAGTCCACGACGCCAGGGCAGAATTTTTTTTATTTATCTTTACCACATAAAGTGACAGACTGTAGTGAAGTGTTTAGTAATAGTCTCTATGACTGATACTTCAATGCGGTAACCATTTAAGAGGGACATCTTTGCCGTACTTATGAACTGTTGACTGTACGAACAGAGCACAATTGTAACATCTGTACTTCTTGGTAACACTGAACTTCTTGGTAACACTGTACTTGGATAAGATGATGTCAGGGTAAATGTTTTTCTTCAGCAAGTGTCTCTGACTTCACACTGACTGACCAACATATTGACCACTACACTGACTGACCAACATGCTGACTGACCAGCACACTGACTGACCAACACACTGACTGACCAACACACTGACTGACCAACACACTGACTGACCAACACACTGACTGACCAACACACTGACTGACCAACACACTGACTGACCAACACACTGACTGACCAACACACTGACTGACCAACACACTGACTGACCAACACACTGACTGACCAACACACCAACATACCAAAGTATCAAAGAGCAAAGATGTTAGGAAGTGAAGAGCTGAATCTTGTATTTTTATTCAGAGTTTTTCCCAACATTAACAATAAAGTTTAGAGAACATTTGCACAGGTGTCCGGTGCACCTGACACCACTCACACACCTGACGTGCGCACCGGCACTTTTTTAATGAACATGTGTTTAGTTCTGGTGATGTTTTTTTTTATTTTAGAGAACAGGTGTACAGGTGTGTAAAACAAGTGTATATAACAGACGTAGATGTAGAATAAAGAAAAACTGACCACGAGAAGTGTGCCTAATGGGTGTACAAAACAGGTGTTTTAAACATTGGAAAAGAGGAGCACAAGGTGACAGGGAAGTATTATACCTGGATGGGGTTTCGCGGGTCAACGCCCCCGCGGCCTGGTGTGTGACCTGGCCTTCCGTTAGATAAAAAAACACAAGTGCAACTAATATGACGTATTGTCGGTAATTCTACCAACATTATGGCAGGTTAGTGTTACTAACATGAATGCTGGGCAAACTCTAGTAAATAAATAGTGATTAGTTGAACTCCTAGAGACAAGCATTTGATAAACAATACATCAGCTACACACACACACACACACACACACACACACACAGAGGAAGGGCACTGAAGTGGATCAGAGAATACCTGACAGGGAGGCAACAACGGGTCATGGTACGTGATGAGGTATCACAGTGGGCGCCTGTAACGAACAGGGTCCCACAGAGGTCAGTCCTAGGACCAGTGCTATTCTTGGTATATGTGAATGACATAACGGAAGGGATAGACTCAGAAGTGTCTCTGTTCGCAGACGATGTGAAGTTAATGAGGAGAATTAAATCAGATGAGGATCAGGCATGACTACAAAGACACCTGGACATACTGGACACCTGGTCCAGCAACTGGCTTCTCGAATTTAACCCCGCCAAATGCAAAGTCATGAAGTTCGGGGAAGGGCAAAGAAGACCGCAGACAGAGTATAGGCTAGGTGGCCAAAGACTGCAAACCTCGCTCAATGAGAAAGATCTTGGGGTATAACACCAAGCACGTCTCCGGAAGCACACATCAACCAGATAACTGCTGCAGCATATGGGCGACTGGCAAACCTGAGAATAGCGTTCCGATACCTTAGTAAGGAATCGTTCAAGACACTATACACCGTGTACGTCAGGCCCATACTAGAGTATGCAGCGCCAGTTTGGAACCCGTACCTGGTCAAGCACATCAAGAAATTAGAGAAAGTGCGAAGGTTTACGACAAGGCTAGTTCCAGAGCTAAGGGGAATGTCCTACGAAGAAAGGTTAAGGGAAATCGGCCTGACAACACTGGAGGACAGGAGGGTTAGGGGAGACATGATAACGACATACAAAATACTGCGGGGAATAGACAAGGTGGATAGAGACAGGATGTTCCAGAGAGGGGACACAGAAACAAGGGGTCACAATTGGAAGTTGAAGACTCAGATGAGTCAAAGGGATGTTAGGAAGTATTTCTTCAGCCATAGAGTAGTCAGGAAGTGGAACAGTCTAGCAAGTGATGTAGTGGAGGCAGGAACCATACATAGCTTTAAGACGAGGTATGATAAAGCTCAAGGAGCAGGGAGAGAAGGGACGCAGTAGCGATCAGTGAAGAGGCGGGGCCAGGAGCTGAGTCTCGACCCCTGCAACCACAATTAGGCGAGTTAAGTGAGTACGCACACACACACACACACACACACACACACTCATAAAATAAGTGAGAAATCAGTTAATCATAATATTATTAATAATAATAATAATCATAATAATAATAATTTGAAATTTCTTTGTTTTAACATTATATTTTTATATTGAAAAATATTTACAGATAATGACTGATTTTACACACGCTTTCTAAATATAAATTCATACAGAAACGATATTACTTTTTTCTGTACGTCGTCAAGTAAGAAAGTACCTTGCAGGTTGGGGGATCACCATTCCCAGCCCTTCTAGGGCAGGGTAGGTGCCATGAGGGGGTACTTGTACCTCCTCCCATGGGAGACATAGGTCTCTGATACTCCCACGACAGGGAGCCGGAGCCGGGTCGCCATCTGGAATAGACCCGAGCAGGGAGAATTCCCGGCGAATCAACACCTCCTCCTCCTTTCTGTACGTCATGTTACAAGACGTACGTCATGTTACAAGATATATTCTACATTTATCATGAGAATAAATGTAAACGGAGCAACAACAGACAAAACAAAAGTGTGCAGTGCGCAGAGGACGGTAACAAACTTGGTAACGGCTACTGACCAGCAGTTTCACAAGACAGGTCAGGTTAGGTAAGATTCGTCAGGAAACAGGCCAAGTGTTTTCTGATGAGGGTTTTAGTCACTGAAACTTGGTCATCTGACCGAGGCCTTCCGCTGGCTTACCGGTCCATCCCTTTAAAAATTATGGTCATAGTTATAACCATTTAGTTAGTACAAGACAGGTGAACAAAACACTAGGACATATTTATTCATCCAGGTTTCAATTCCGGTGTCAAAATCTCAGGTCCGAAGCAACACCTCAAACCACAGAATCTCCAGTTTGTCATTCACATCGGGGCTTGCGTTGTAAGCTAAGTCATTTCTTAAATATTTTCTAATGTTTTAGTGTTTGTTCTCGTGTCTTTTTTTAAAAAATACCAGTCCACACGGGTCATGTCTAAGCACACGTGAATTGCCAGCCTACAAGTTCGTGACTCCACTTAATGGAATCCCGAATTAAGAAACTAATAGTTCATGTCATCAGAGAGCCTCTTAATTTATCTCTATAAATAATATACTTGAACATGTCATAAACATATTCCATAATGTTAAATATGCTCTGCTGTCATTTTTTCAAAGCAGTGTGATTCTCAAATTACCTTTAAGAGCTCAAAATCATGTCATGCAATCTGCCCAATATAGTTCCTGCAAACTAGACTCAAGTGCTGCTACAGAAGGATAAGACGAGAAGGTTTTATAATATACAAGTACCTACGTACAGCAGACACCCATCTCTTCAACATAATATACAAACACCCACGTACAGCAGACACCCATCTCTTCAACATAATATACAAGTACCTACGTACAGCAGACACCCATCTCTTCAACATAATATACAAGTACCTACGTACAGCAGACACCCATCTCTTCAACATAATATACAAGTACCTACGTACAGCAGACACCCATCTCTTCAACATAATATACAAGTACCTACGTACAGCAGACACTCACCACCTCAACATAACATACAAGTACCTACGTACAGCAAACACTCACCACTTCAACATAACATACAAGTACCTACGTACAGCAGACACACATCTCTTCAACATAACATACAAGTACCTACGTACAGCAGACACTCACCACTTCAACATAACATACAAGTACCTACGTACAGCAGACACTCACCACTTCAACATAACATACAAGTACCTACGTACAGCAGACACTCACCACTTCAACATAACATACAAGTACCTACGTACAGCAGACACTCACCACTTCAACATAACATACAAGTACCTACGTACAGCAGACACTCACCACTTCAACATAACATACAAGTACCTACGTACAGCAGACACACATCTCTTCAACATAACATACAAGTACCTACGTACAGCAGACACTCACCACTTCAACATAACATACAAGTACCTACGTACACAGACACTCACCACTCAACATAACATACAAGTACCTACGTACAGCAGACACTCACCACGTCAACATAACATACAAGTACCTACGTACAGCAGACACTCACCACTTCAACATAACATACAAGTACCTACGTACAGCAGACACTCACCACGTCAACATAACATACAAGTACCTACGTACAGCAGACACTCGCCACTTCAACATAACATACAAGTACCTACGTACAGCAGACACTCACCACCTCAACATAACATGCAAGTACCTACGTACAGCAGACACTCACCACGTCAACATAACATACAAGTACCTACGTACAGCAGACACTCGCCACTTCAACATAACATACAAGTACCTACGTACAGCAGACACTCGCCACTTCAACATAACATACAAGTACCTACGTACAGCAGACACTCACCACTTCAACATAACATACAAGTACCTACGTACAGCAGACACTCACCACTTCAACATAACATACAAGTACCTACGTACAGCAGACACTCACCACCTCAACATAACATACAAGTACCTACGTACAGCAGACACTCACCACTTCAACATAACATACAAGTACCTACGTACAGCAGACACCCACCACTTCAACATAACATACAAGTACCTACGTACAGCAGACACTCACCACGTCAACATAACATACAAGTACCTACGTACAGCAGACACTCACCACGTCAACATAACATACAAGTACCTACGTACAGCAGACACTCACCACTTCAACATAACATACAAGTACCTACGTACAGCAGACACTCACCACTTCAACATAACATACAAGTACCTACGTACAGCAGACACTCACCACGTCAACATAACATACAAGTACCTACGTACAGCAGACACTCACCACCTCAACATAACATACAAGTACCTACGTACAGCAGACACTCACCACTTCAACATAACATACAAGTACCTACGTACAGCAGACACTCACCACTTCAACATAACATACAAGTACCTACGTACAGCAGACACTCACCACCTCAACATAACATACAAGTACCTACGTACAGCAGACACTCACCACCTCAATATAACATACAAGTACCTACGTACAGCAGACACTCACCACCTCAACATAACATACAAGTACCTACGTACAGCAGACACTCACCACCTCAACATAACATACAAGTACCTACGTACAGCAGACACTCACCACCTCAACATAAGGTTATGTGGACTGATTAAGATTAAACATCAAAAGTTTCATTAAGATCGACGTTATAGAAAGTTAGTTTCGTGATATATTAAATGGTCAAAAGAAAACCATGTTAAATACTTCAACACTTGAAGTAAAATGGCGAATTTTTCCCACCTTACAAGACCTTGGCATGTGATAAATGGTTTTGAAAACCGACAACTTGAAGATTGAGACACTTATGCAACATATGGGAATCTTTATTGAGGAAACGTTTCGCCACACAGTGGCTTCATCAGTCCAATACAAAGCAGAAAGGTGTAAGGAGAGGAGGAGTTTGAGGTAATCAGTCCGGCTGAGGGACTGATTACCTCAAACTCCTCCTCTCCTTACCCCCATATGTTACATAAGTGTCTCAATCTTCAAGACCTTCACAGTTCCTTGAGAAAGTACTGAGCCCTCGCACGTATTTAAAGCTTCAAATTCACATCTTATAGAAGCATATTGGTGTTCAGAACATTAATGTAATATTTCCAGTTAAAGATTATTGTGGTATGATGATAAATATTATCATGTCAGAAATTACGCTGCCATGATACAGGATCATCTAGGTAATAGGTTCTCTCCAGCTTAGAAGACGTCTGTACTATGAGCAAAACAAGTACTTTTAACAAGTACTTGTTAACAAGTACTGTTAACAAGTACTTTTAACAAGTACTGTTAACAAGTATTTACCCTCGTGAGGTGTGAGGGATATAGGTAATTAGCTTCAGTTATCAACACCGTGAGAAATCAATATTAAAATGGGATAAAATACCGACAGGTTGTTAGGTAAGACACATATGCAGCAGTTAGGTATCTTTATTTAGAAACGTTTCGCCTACACAGTAGGCTTCTTCAGTCGAGTAGTTTTGAGGTGGTCAGTGGGACTGACCACCTCAAAACTACGTCTTCAAGGCTGATGGACTGATTACATCGTCTTCACATCTCTTCTGCTTCTACCAACTTTTCTGTACTCGACTGAAGAAGCCTACTATGTAGGCGAAACGTTTCGATATAAAGATACCTAATTGTTGCATATGTGTCTTACCTAACAACCGTGAGAAATGTGTGAGAGTCAGTGATCTGCACCCGGCCTCTGTGCACCAGAGAATCCGCTGATTCATTATGCAAGGTGACCGTGAAGAGTCGCCTGATTCACGTTGTAATCACCATCAGTGTCTTGGGATCTCTTGATGTTAAAACACGAGGTAGTTGACTACAAAATAAAGGAATTGTAACAATATTACCATTTAACTTTGGTACAGAAAGTGGATTCATGTAGCTTGAACAGTGTTAGTTGCAGATTCAAATTTTCCGATTTACTTATAAATGTGGAATCTGTGGTTTTTAAGAAACTCCACTGGTATTCAGTGTGAATAAGAGGCAGTAATTTGGAAAGTCTGTGGGTCGAGACATTTTGAAAAAATATACTGGAAAGCCATGGAATAGATGACAACATGGGGTGCAACACACCTTCATTAATTATTGTTGCTCAGGTGTTGCAAGGTCTTCATCATCACATGTTAAATCTTCAACATTATGGACCCTGATTCTCAAATGTTTCCTTAACATGATCACTATCATTGTTTATTTGTTCTTCACTATATACATTATCTCCTATCATTGCTTCAGCAGTGTGCACTACTGATGACGCTAATTTGTCTAGCGTATTCCATATACTGTTTTAAATAAAACAAAAATTGTCTAGTGTTCTTAGATTTTTAATTCCCTAACTCGTCACTTCAGTGGCTCTTACCACACCACTATCAGGTTATAATGTAATAATTTGATATAGAAATCATTTAGTTGTGTCACTGGTCGACTAACCAATATCTCCTGGTGTAACGAGTCTTCCATTAAAAGCCAAATTATCATCATAATTTGGTTCACGTAGTGAAATAAGATATTGCTGATATTTCTGATTGTGCTATATGACTTCAGGCTATATTCTGACGTCATCATATGTCCTGACGTCATGTGTCCTGACGTCATCATCTTCTGTGACGTCAGATTGTGTTGTGACGCCAGAAATAATATTTCAGTCAATTCCATTTGAACTCAGATCTCAGCAATATGAATTTTTATATAAAGGTTAGGTAATGTTTGTCAGGAAACAGGACAAGTGTTTCCTGACGCGGGTCTTAGTCATATGATGACCCACAGCTGGAGCTTTCGGTCATCTGACCGAAGCCTTCCACTGGCTCACGAGCCCACCCCCTTTAAAAATTATGGTATTCGAATAGAGATAAATCAGCATAAAAGTAATATAATCTTAATATATCAGAATTATTACCGATCCTAAGTGGTAATATTATCCCATTACATGGGAAAATAATATATTAATGTTATTAAAAATACACGTGAAAGTAATATAGACAAATAAATGAAAACATTTTATTAGCAATTACAATAAGTTTAAAATAAAACTGCCACTTATAAAAAGAAATATAATTACCTTTTTCATTAAAAATTACAAAATTAATTAGTGTGTATTAATGTGAGATAATGTCGCACCTTTACCCGCTTAATTTGGCCTTGTCTAATAAGTAATTATAATTCCTGGTGAGCACTAAACTCTGAGGGGTCACGCAGTGCTCGTGGAATGAGATTCAATTAGACCTGAAGCCTACAGTGGTGTACACATTGACCACAGACTACATCCCTAACGTAGTGAGTGTACTCACGATAATGGCACAAAAATAATGAAATTTTATGGGGTAAAAAGGACTCTTGTGTACAGTTTAGGGCATTTATTACAGGAAACGTTTCGCCATGCGAGGTTTCACCAGTCGTAATACAGGACTGGTTAAGCCATCAGTCGTAATACAGGACTGATTAAGCCATCAGTCGTAATACAGGACTGGTTAAGCCATCAGTCGTAATACAGGACTGGTTAAGCCACTGTATACAAGCGCCCTTCTGATGGAGGGGAGGGCACCAGCCTAACATTTACAACCAGCTAATTTTGATGTTGATGGAATGTTTTATTAGTAATTCTGAACTCTGTGTTTAACTTAGTCTTTAACATGCACTTGTGACATGCGCTTCCAACATACATGTCTAGCATGCACTTTGAAAGTTCAACTTAACATGCATTTCTTACGTACACTTCTAACACCCGCTTCTTCAGACATGCACGTACACTTCTAACACCCGCTTCTTCAGACATACACTTCTAACTCACTTTCACTGCACTTTTGTTTATCTACTTATAACATCCACTTATATACTTCTAGCATCCACTTCTAACACGCGATTCTAGCAGTTAAATAAGGGCAAACCTTCATATAATTCTATTTGAAAACTTATCACCTAGCTAACAACTGCTAGACAGCTTTCATATATATATATAAACAAACCGCGACTGGTCGGGATTCGAAGCCGTGTTATTTGTTAGCGTGTACTTCCCACGAGGCGGGCTAAAATAACACAGGTTTGATCCCCGGTCAGTCGCAGTTTGTTAATTGCTTAAAAACCACTTGTTCGTGGATTCATTAATTTTTTATTTTATTTTTATTAACACATCGGCCGATTCCCACCAAGGCAGGGTGGCCCGAAAAAGAAAAACTTTCATCATCATTCACTCCATCACTGTCTTGCCAGAGGGGTGCTTTACACTACAGTTATAAAACTGCAACATTAACACCCCTCCTTCAGAGTGCCGGCACTGTACTTCCCATCTCCAGAACTCAAGTCCGGCCTGCCGGTTTCCCTGAATCCCTTCATAAATGTTACTTTGCTCACACTCCAACAGCACGTCAAGTATTAAAAACCATATGCCTCCATTCACTCCTATCAAATACGCTCACACATGCTTGCTGGAAGTCCAAGCCCCTCGCACACAAACTTCCTTTACCCCTCCTCCAACCTTTCCTAGGCCGACCCCTACCCCGCCTTCCCTCCACTACAGATTTATACACTCTCGAAGTCACTCTGTCTCGTTCCATTCTCTCTACATGTCCAAACCACCTCAACAACCCCTCCTCAGCTCTCTGGACAATCGTTTTGGTAATCCCGCACCTCCTCCTAATTTCCAAACTCCGAATTCTCTGCATTATATTCACACCACACATTGACCTCAGACATGACATCTCCACTGCCTCCAGCCTTCTCCTCGTTGCAACATTCATCACCCATGCTTCACACCCATATAAGAGTGTTGGTATAACTATACTCTCTACATTCCCCTCTTTACTTCCATGGACAAGGTTCTTTGTCTCCACAGACTCCGAAGTGCTCCACTCACCCTTTTCCCTCATCAATTCTATGATTCACCTCATCCTTCATAGACCCATCCGCCGACATGTCCACTCCCAAATATCTGAATACATTCACCTCCTCCATACTCTCTCCCTCCAATCTGATATCCAATCTTTCGTCACCTATTCTTTTGTTATCCTCATCACCTTACTCTTTCATTAATATATACGTATATATATATATATATATATATATATATATATATATATATATATATATATATATATATATATATATATATATATATATATATATATATATATCCACACGGGTTTAATGCTTCTCATAATAATAATAATAATAATGTAATAACATTTCTATTTATACTGAAGTGGCCATTGTGTAGGCCCTGGTAGTAGTGCTCTGAGTTTAGGTGTTCAGTGCTTGAGCTTGCGTAGCGCCCCAGAGATCATGTTAGACACTCGACCCCTCAGGTTGTTGATGGGACCCACCTGGTCCGTGGCCAGGCGCAGCTCCTCCAGCGACACACCTGGACACACCGGAAAAGACACCAAATTAGCGGAGACACTTGTGTAGCATAAAGGTGTACAGGAGATACGTGTTATCAAGAAAAGCCGAAAGATGTCGAGGGTTACAAGTGTGTATAAATGTAGTCAGTAAGTGAGTGTAAACGAAGGATATATAAATTATCACCAAAATGGCCATGATCACCAGCTTCACCGTCAAGGAACTCTTTGGAAAAAAATCCAGAGGAAATAAAAGTGGCAACATTGATAGGACCTTAACTAGAAGCAGCGGTAGAATAACAAACACCGACATGACACTAGTATCAGTGCTCAACACAGCACACACATGACACTAGTATCAGTGCTCAATACAGCACACACATGACATGACACTAGCATCAGCGCTCAGTACAGCATACACACATGACACTAGCATCAGTGCTCAACACAGCATACACACGACACTGTTGTATATATTTAGAAGCAGTTGTAACTATGAAGCTGTTAGAAGCTGTTGTAACTATGATGTCAATCCACTTCTAATTTTTCCAAAAAACAATCGATGGCCTCTTATCCATTGCAGTACGAAGTTCTTCCTTTTTTCATGATGGCAACGGCCGGAGGAACTGGATAGCAAGGAGAGAACCTTCTACTTTACTGTCTGCTTTAACCATGTGATATCAGTAGATTACATTGGTGCAAAATGAAAAGTTTTCTGTTATCTGCATTCCCCATGAACTTCCAAGTATAGTTAGGACCTTGCCTGGTATATTGTTCCCATGTGTTGGACTCGACAAATTCTAGTAAAGAATCAATAATCAACAATGTTAATAAACCAATTTGGTCCTTGACCACCTGTTAAGAACATAAGAAAGAAGGAACACTGCAGAAGGCCTACTGGCCCATGCGAGGCATGTCCAGTTAGGGCAGGTAGTTAGGTCAGTACTCCAGTCGACATTAGGATGATTAAAGTCTCCAACTATAACAGAATTGTTGTTATTAAGTATTGCATTAAGTTCATCATTTAAAACTTTATGACGTTTCTGGCTTTGCTTAGTCAGTCCTCTCGAAGGGAGGCTCCTAGACACCGGTGAGGGGGCTCTTGATCCGAGGAACTGGACTTGCTGTCCACTTGAATCTAAATGCTTCCCATTTCCCTTGGCAGTGTGTGACCCCTGCTGCTTTAGCGCTCCCCACCTCCCTTCAAGTACGATAATGCTTAGGCAACCCGTAGACACCTGACTCTATTATGGTTGTGTGATGCGCATCCACATGTATGTTACACAACTGACCCACACATAGAAGCACATTTGTGTATTGTTCCAGTCACGTTATTGCGCCTTTTTGTTCTTCATATCTATTTCGTTTATCTTTGTTATTTTAGTCTTTTAAAAGAGGACTTCTTCTCTTTATTTAATAAAAAAAATTCTTTAACAGGCAAGTTATAAATAAAAATTTGAATGTTAAGTGATGACTCACTGAGGGAGGAAAAGACAGACAGAAACTACAGATACTACAGACAGATACTACAGACAGATACTACAGACAGATACTACAGACAGATACTACAGACAGATACTACACCTAAACTTATATATATTGACACACAAAAAACACAACACACTAATTCTAAGACTTTCCTCTTCACGGTTAATATGAGTGTCCGGCAAGCTTCATTAACCTCCTTTGGTCATTAATAGCCACCCACACCTGAGTGCCCTGCCCCCCCCCCCTCCCCACTCTTAGCTACCAGTTTTAATGAGGCCACGTCCAAATTGCCTTTTGAAACAAGCCAATGAACTCTGCTTGCAACAATGAGACCAGCACACTGGCTCTCATACTCTTTCACTCCACTCACTCCTTAAGGAACTCTTAAAACCACGGTAAACCACCTTAATTTTGTTTACAAATACCACAAAGAAAAACCGATAAAAAAAATTACTGTTCATCTCTGGGGCTGAAAAGCCCATTTATTAGTTAATTATTATTGACAATAAATATAATTCTGCAATGTTTACACCAGTGTGAAACGTAACTGTGGCTTGTTACTTGGCTAGTTTTACAACGTTAATGTTTGTGAATAACTTATGTAAAGAAGACTGACAGCGAGGATAACTCTTGCCTGCCAAGCCAAAATAATTGCAGAAGCCATTAAGGCTGCCTTTAACCTGTTCACCAGTCAAAGACACTTTTATCCTTAAACTAATGATTGAACACAGCTATCAGCATACATATATATGTATGCCGAGACGTCCACTTCTCGGGGTATATGCTTTGTTTGGCTGGCACCAAGTGCTTCCTCGTTCATTAATGCTGAGACTGACTTTTAATTAGCGAGTCAAGTATTCTTGGCTGGTGATGAACCAGTGACATACAATCTTAATGACCCTCGTGCAGGCGATAGACTTTAAGATAGACTTTAAACCACATTAACCAACCAATGAATTTCCTTAGTGCCAGCAAAACAGTAGGATGAACTCCCTCACAGTGCCAGCAAAACAGTTGTTCGTGTAGGATGAACTCCCTCACAGTGCCAACAAAGTATTCCTTGGGGAAGGAACTACTCCCTCAGTGTTAACACCCCTCAAGTAAGGTTCCTTGATGCTGGCGAGGAGCTCTTGATCCAAAGAATTAGACTTGTCCTCCATTTCCTTGAGTCGTACCTTAATGCCTCTCATTCTTCAGGAGCTTTATGGCTCCTACAGTTTATTGTTTTCCCGTAAATTTAATACTAATAATAATGTCGCAAACTCATTAACTGAAAAGTAACGAGTTCTTTAATGTCAACAAATCCATTATTGGTACGCAATATATATCTGTCCCTCAGTATGATCGATACGCAAGCTGTGCTTCCGATGTTATATACCTTAGATACGCTTATTTAAACCTAGAACCCTTCCAGTGAATATTGTAGTGAATATACAATTAACATGAGATGAGCCCAGCCCTCCTGTGTCACCACGATCGTCACACTAAGAACACTGATAATGACTGTGTTCACACCAAATCATCATCATTCCACAAGTAAAGTGCTTTGTATATTTTGTAACTGTAATAGCCATTATTTATCATTTTTTAGTCGCCAAAAATTAACATTTGAACAGTGCCCTCATGTGGGCGTTTGACATCTGAAAAACAATGGGTAAGTTAGTCAATAATTCTTATAATTTAATTGTACCTAAAAGAAACATACAATTTAAGTAAACAAAAACGCTTTATATATATAAATACATAAATTTATCAAAAATTCCTCATATGAATGACAGACATGCGACATAAGTATTGATTAGTTAAATAAACATAATACCTATCGACAATATTTACATTGTAAGGGATGTAATACAGATGAAAGTCTCTAAGTTGTGACTTACGACGCAGTGTGAGTTGTGTTCTGCATTGTGTTTACCCGCCGTGGGTCTTTCATAGTCCTCTACCGTTCAGTTTTAGTTTTGTAACTGACTGTGTGTATTTGACAGCTTTGACTGTTTGGCGGTCATGTTAACCCTAGTGGGGTAGCTACGAGTGTGGGTCGTGACACACAGTTAACCTAGTGGGGTATCCACGAGTGTGGGTCGTGACATACAATTAACCTAGTGGGGTATCCACGAGTGTGGGTCGTGTGAAACAATTAACCTAGTGGGGTATCCACGAGTGTGGGTCGTGACACACAATTAACCTAGTGGGGTATCCACGAGTGTGGGTCGTGACACACAATTAACCTAGTGGGGTATCCACGAGTGTGGGTCGTGACACACAATTAACCTAGTGGGGTATCCACGAGTGTGGGTCGTGACACACAATTAACCTAGTGGGGTATCCACGAGTGTGGGTCGTGTGACACAATTAACCTTAGTGGGGTATCCACGAGTGTGGGTCGTGTGACACAATTAACCTAGTGGGGTATCCACGAGTGTGGGTCGTGTGACACAATTAACCTTAGTGGGGTATCCACGAGTGTGGGTCGTGACACACATTTATGATAATTGAATTTTTTTATTCTGGAAACGTTTCGGCACTTCAATAATCTTTCAAAACTTTAAATACTACAATGTCAGATGAATCAATGAGTACGCGACCACAGCATCGAACCCCCAAGCAAGCTCGAAAAAAGTCCAAAGGTTTGAAACCATGAACCAAGAGGAATGCAATAGGAGGAGAGGTTGAAGAATCAGAGTCTTGATAGACAGATAGAAGGCCAAGGAAAAGCGTGATTATGATATGCAAAATCTTAAAGGGAATTAATGGGGCAGACAGGGAAAGAATGGATCGAGAAGACCAGAATCAATGGGACGCAGGTGGAAGCTGAAGACACAGGTGAGTCATAAAGAAACAAGGAAGTATTTCTTTAATCTCGGTGTGAACGAGAAGTGGAATGACTTGGATTAGACAGTGGTTGAGGTAAAATTAATACACAGCTTCAAGAGAAGATACGATAAGGCCCAACAAGCCTGAAATTAGTTATACCGATCAAAGAAGTCTAGGAGAAGAGTCTCGTCCCTTGCAAACACACACACACACACACACACACACACACACACACACACACATCCTTCTTTAAGGGAAAGGTACAAAAACACTGACCTAAGTGAAGCTCAGATCCTTTCCTGTAGGTGGGGGTGCCGGTGGGTGTGAAGGAGAGCGTGGAGAAGGCTTCAGACTGGGCCAGGCTGCCAGAGTCAGCTCTCAGTTCAGCTCTCAGTCGCTCCAGAGCTGTGCTCATTATAAACACCACATAATATCATTAATAAAAACTGTATTTAAAACTTTAATTATTAATTATTATAATTTTAATTATTGTTAGTAGCTGATATAATATTGAGATTAAAGCCACTCTCAGGTATAAGTGACACCTTATCCTGCCCACTGACCTAGCCCAAGCCCTTATCTTTTCCCCTGATCTGGCCGTCGTTATTTCCCCTAATCTTCTCCTTATCCTCTTTCGCCTAGCCCTCATCCTCCTGACCTGGATCATATTCTCCACACTTATCCTCACCCTTGACATAGCCCTCGCTCCCCTACCTTGAACTAGACCTTATCCTCACCCTTGACATAGCCCTCGCTCCCCTACCTTGAACTAGACCTTATCCTCACCCTTAAGCAGATCCATTTCATCCATCTCGGAGTTGTTGATGATGTTGAGTTGACGGTGGAATTTCTTGGCCAACTTCCTCCTTATGAAGTCAGCTTCTATCTCCTGTTTAGTCCTAGGTACACGGCACCTGAACACGCAGCAGCAGAACACGGCTGCAGAGAGACGAAGCTGGAATGGGTTTAGGTGGCAAGGGGTGATAGTGGTGTGGGAGGGAGTGATGCTCGTGTTTTTGTTAGGATGGGGTGGGGGTTATGCTGGTGTTATGGGAGCATGGGTTAGGGGATGGTGCTCGTGTTGAGAGAGACTGTGAAAGATGATGTTGGGGTTGTGGAAGGTGAAATAGTTGTAGGTGGTGGTAGTTAGTTAGACGGTTGTAGGTGGTGGTAGTTAGTTAGACGGTTGTAGGTGGTGGTAGTTAGTTAGACGGTTGTAGGTGGTGGTAGTTAGTGTACTTTGGTGCAAATAATGCTAACCATCCTGCACAAGAACACTGCCAACCATCCTGCACAAGAACACTACCAACCATCTGGACAAGAACACTACCAACCATCCTGCACAAGAACACTACCAACCATCCTGGACAAGAACACTCCAACCATCCTAGCACAAGAACACTACCAACCATCCTGACAAGAACACTACCAACCATCCTGGACAAGAACACTACCAACCATCCTGGACAAGAACACTACCAACCATACTGACAAGAACACTACCAACCATACTGCACAAGAACACTACCAACCATCCTGGACAAGAACACTACCAACCATCCTGGACAAGAACACTACCAACCATACTGCACAAGAACACTACCAACCATCCTGGACAAGAACACTACCAACCATCCTGGACAAGAACACTACCAACCATCCTGGACAAGAACACTACCAACCATCCTGGACAAGAACACTACCAACCATCCTGGACAAGAACACTACCAACCATCCTGGACAAGAACACTACCAACCATCCTACACAAGAACACTACCAACCATACTGCACAAGAACACTACCAACCATCCTGGACAAGAACACTACCAACCATCCTGGACAAGAACACTACCAACCATCCTGGACAAGAACACTACCAACCATCCTGGACAAGAACACTACCAACCATCCTGGACAAGAACACTACCAACCATCCTGGACAAGAACACTACCAACCATCCTACACAAGAACACTACCAACCATCCTGGACAAGAACACTACCAACCATCCTGGACAAGAACACTACCAACCATACTGCACAAGAACACTACCAACCATACTGCACAAGAACACTACCAACCATACTGCACAAGAACACTACCAACCATCCTGGACAAGAACACTACCAACCATCCTGGACAAGAACACTACCAACCATCCTGGACAAGAACACTACCAACCATCCTGGACAAGAACACTACCAACCATCCTGGACAAGAACACTACCAACCATCCTGGACAAGAACACTACCAACCATCCTGGACAAGAACACTACCAACCATCCTACACAAGAACACTGCCAAGCAGGCGGCTTCTCTCTGTTCTTTCAATCTTCATATTTTTATTTATGCATCAATTTAAGTTTTCTGGGAAATATAAGGCTGTCATCCCCGACTGGTCTCAGCCGATGTGGAATAATTTAAACTCTTGACTGTGTTATTCAGTATGTCCTAATTCTTCATATTAAATTATATCTCACTTAGTGCTATAACATACAAATTACGTTGTCATGGAAACTACGAAAATATGTTCTTCAGATGTGCGGAAAAAAAAAACAATTGGCTCATCCATTTCTAAGCTGAAAATTTACGAAATCCTTTACATTAGCTTAATGCAATTGATATACATGACCTTTAACTCCATTGTTCACCAGTTAGGTTTTTACTCTCGGTGTTTTATCCACTATTTTCTAGTGTTTTTTTCCAATATTTTTTTACACTTATCAGCAACACAGGCCTAGAGTTTAAAGGTGTGTGTGTGTGTGTGTGTGTGTGTGTGTGTGTGTGTGTGTGTGTGTGTGTGTGTGTGTGTGTGTGTGTGTGTGTGTGTGTGTGTGTGTGTGTGTGTGTGTGTGAGAGAGAGAGAGAGAGAATTATTTAAGATATAATCGTGACATTGTCTGAAACTAACAATCATTTTTTACTGAATTTCATACATCTACGAATTTCTTAAGGATAGTTTTTCACCACCAGCTGAGGGATTAATTTAGGCCACCTGTGAAGACTTTATTACCCTGGATAGTATCACCAGTGCTCTCACCCGCCGCCTCTTCCCCCCCCCTAAACATATTAAAAATGTCATTACTAAGTCATCTACGTCTTCTTGGCCTCATAACTAATCTCATTTATATTTTTTTAAATAATTATAAATAATATTTCAACGTAACTCTTTATTTATTTTTCGATTTGAGGGAATCTGTTACATTATTACTATTAGTAGTAGTAATAGTATTAGTCTTAGTAGTAAAAGTAGTAGTAATAGTACTAGTAGTAGTACTATTATTATTATTATTATTATTATTATTATTATTATTATTATTATTATTATTATTATCGTTTTTACCTGTATTTTAAAATTTGCACTATCTGTGCCTACCTATAATTATTAAATGCAATTATAGTTTTTGTTTATACAATTAATCAATGGACGGGGGATTCGGGATTTTAAAATCTTATTGTGGGAAATTCCGTATTGAATTTCGTTCATTGCATTCCTGGCTGTTATTGCAGGAGAGTTTTGGAGGTTAATTTAAACACACAAACTTTCCACAGAGATGAATTAGATTTTGTTCACATAAATAACCCAGGAAGGTTATTAACCCAGGATAACCCAGAAAAGTAGAGAAGTGGCTTACTTACATTGGATTCCTGAGACTTTCCCAAGATGCGACCTTCAGCAGTTAAATCACATCCAGGTACCTATACGCTGATAGGTCCTTGCAGTCGACTCACACCCAGGTACCTATACACTGCTAGGTCCCAGCAGTCGACTCACACCCAGGTACCTATACACTGCTAGGTCCCAGCAGTCGACTCACACCCAGGTATCTATACACTGCTAGGTCCCAGCAGTCGACTCACACCCAGGTACCTATACACTGCTAGGTTCCAGCAGTCGACTCACACCCAGGTACCTATACACTGCTAGGTCCCAGCAGTCGACTCACACCCAGGTACCTATACACTGCTAGGTCCCAGCAGTCGACTCACACCCAGGTACCTATACACTTATAGGTCCCAGCAGTCGACTCACTCCCAGGTACCTATACACTGCTAGGTCCCAGCAGTCGACTCACACCCAGGTACCTATACACTGCTAGGTCCCAGCAGTCGACTCACACCCAGGTACCTATACACTGCTAGGTCCCAGCAGTCGACTCACACCCAGGTACCTATACACTGCTAGGTCCCAGCAGTCGACTCACTCCCAGGTACCTATACACTGCTAGGTCCCAGTAGTCGACTGGCACCCAGGTACCTATACACAGTGTCTAATCGACATGTGCCTAGGACAAAATGGTAATTAACACTGCTAGGTGAATAGGAAGAATTAATGAGATGCTTGCCCACACAATCACCCTAGCGCAGGATACAGCCCAGGTAATTTGTTTGTGATCCCAGACTACAAATTTCTCCCGTCTTTTGTTTTCATTGTTTTGTCAGATTGACATAATAGATCACAGATGGTGATGTCATCCCTCAGAGTTACAGACTGCAGTACGTCACAGGTGACCATGATGGGCTGGTCGGTCCCTCACAATCACAAGTGACCACGATGGGCTGGTTGGTCCCTCACAATCACAAGTGACCACGATGGGCTGGTCGGTCCCTCACAATCCCAAGTGACCACGATGGGCTGGTCGGTCAATCACAATCACAAGTGACCACGATGGGCTGGTCGGTCCCTCACAATCACAAGTGACCATGATGGGCTGGTCGGTCCCTCACAATCACAAGTGACCACGATGGGCTGGTCGGTCCCTCACAATCACAAGTGACCATGATGGGCTGGTCGGTCCCTCACAATCACAAGTGACCACGATGGGCTGGTCGGTCCCTCACAATCACAAGTGACCATGATGGGCTGGTCGGTCCCTCACAATCACAAGTGACCACGATGGGCTGGTCGGTCCCTCACAATCACAAGTGACCATGATGGGCTGGTCGGTCCCTCACAATCCAGTGACCATGATGGGCTGGTCGGTCCCTCACAATCACAAGTGACCACGATGGGCTGGTCGGCCCCTCACAATCACAAGTGACCATGATGGGCTGGTCGGTCCCTCACAATCACAAGTGACCACGATGGGCTGGTGGCCCCTCACAATCACAAGTGACCATGATGGGCTGGTCGGTCCTCACAATCCAAGTGACCACGATGGGCTGGTTGGTCCCTCACAATCACAAGTGACCATGATGGGCTGGTGGTCCCTCACAATCACAAGTGACCACGATGGGCTGGTCGGTCCCTCACAATCACAAGTGACCACGATGGGCTGGTCGGTCCCTCACAATCACAAGTGACCACGATGGGCTGGTTGGCCCTCACAATCACAAGTGACCACGATGGGCTGGTGGCCCTCACAATCACAAGTGACCACGATGGGCTGGTCGGTCCCTCACAATCACAAGTGACCATGATGGGCTGGTTGGCCCTCACAATCACAAGTGACCACGATGGGCTGGTCGGTCCTCACAATCACAAGTGACCATGATGGGATGGTCGGTCCCTCACAATCCAAGTGACCACGATGGGCTGGTCGGTCCTCACAATCACAAGTGACCATGATGGGCTGGTCGGTCCTCACAATCACAAGTGACCAGATGGGCTGGTCGGTCCTCACAATCACAAGTGACCACGATGGGCTGGTCGGTCCTCACAATCACAAGTGACCATGATGGGCTGGTCGGTCCTCACAATCCAGTGACCACGATGGGCTGGTCGGTCCCTCACAATCCAAGTGACCATGATGGGCTGGTCGGTCCCTCACAATCACAAGTGACCACGATGGGCTGGTTGGTCCCTCACAATCACAAGTGACCATGATGGGCTGGTTGGTCCCCTCACAATCACAGGGCTGACCACACTGATGGGCTGGTCGGTCCCTCACAATCACAAGTGACCACGATGGGCTGGTCGGTCCCTCACAATCACAAGTGACCACGATGGGCTGGTTGGCCCCTCACAATCACAAGTGACCACGATGGGCTGGTTGGCCCCTCACAATCACAAGTGACCATGATGGGCTGGTCGGTCCCTCACAATCACAAGTGACCATGATGGGCTGGTTGTCCCCTCACAATCACAAGTGACCACGATGGGCTGGTCGGTCCCTCACAATCACAAGTGACCATGATGGGATGGTCGGTCCCTCACAATCACAAGTGACCACGATGGGCTGGTCGGTCCCTCACAATCACAAGTGACCATGATGGGCTGGTCGGTCCCTCACAATCACAAGTGACCATGATGGGCTGGTCGGTCCCTCACAATCACAAGTGACCATGATGGGCTGGTCGGTCCCTCACAATCACAAGTGACCATGATGGGCTGGTCGGTCCCTCACAATCACAAGTGACCACGATGGGCTGGTTGGTCCCTCACAATCACAAGTGACCATGATGGGCTGGTCGGTCCCTCACAATCACAAGTGACCACGATGGGCTGGTTGGTCCCTCACAATCACAAGTGACCATGATGGGCTGGTTGGCCCCTCACAATCACAGGTGACCACGATGGGCTGGTCGGTCCCTCACAATCACAAGTGACCACGATGGGCTGGTCGGTCCCTCACAATCACAAGTGACCACGATGGGCTGGTTGGCCCCTCACAATCACAAGTGACCACGATGGGCTGGTTGGCCCCTTACAATCACAAGTGACCATGATGGGCTGGTCGGTCCCTCACAATCACAAGTGACCATGATGGGCTGGTTGGCCCCTCACAATCACAGGTGACCACGATGGGCAGGTTGGCCCCTCACAATCATCAACAACACTTTCAACTAAATTGTCACTCTGGACGTCACTGAGGATGGAGGACATTTAAATCCCACATCAGAAAGGCTGTACACAGAGTGTGACATGCAAAGAGTACGTTACATTTATTCGACGCATGTACACACTCTCGTATTAGGCTGCCTCCCAACCTGCGAACCAGGTGCTAAGGGTTTGACGATAGGGGGCCCCATCGTCAGATCAGTACCTAGGTTCAGCCAATCATAATGTGGGTCTGGCAGTTGTGAAGGTGATGTGGTAGCACTCACGTTTTCACCCTTGTCATATTCATTCTGCTGGTTGGCTTACCGTGGCGTGCACTTATATTACCTATTGCATTACATAGTGTATATAGTGTACATAACTGTTTATACTTGGTGAAGGAAAATACAGTTCAGGCCTTTATTCGACAAAACTGAATATATCAGTAGTGTGCTGCTACCTTATTCTGTTGTGATGTTTACAAAGTGTGTTTATCGTATTCCATCACATAGGATGGGCCTACGTAAAGTGTTGAAACCTGTCACCTTGAGCTGGAGACTTCAGCCGTTTAAGAAAAGGTTTATTTATTACCTGGTCAACCAGGCTGTTGCTGCTAGCGGCCCGCAAGATGAATGTGAAATAGTGAGGAGTATCGAAGGAAAATGAGAGACAGAGGTAAAGAAAGGGTATAAAATGAGTAGTAAGAGATAATGAGGAGAGGTTAGATATAGCGATGGTAAGGAGAGTGAGAATAGTGAGGAATAGTAAAGATAGTGAGGGATGGGGAAGATATCTGCGAGGCATCCTGCCTAAGAGCTTGCAATTTGAAGATAATGGTCAGTGTTACACTGTGGGATCCAGTCGTTACTCTCACCCACGCTCCCGTCACCACCACTACTACCACTACCATCACCACCACCACTATCATCACCACCACCACTACCATTACCACTACCACCACCACTACCACCATCACAACCACTACCATCACCACCACCACTACCATCACCACCACCACTACCATCACCACCACCACTACCACCATCACCAGCACTACCATCACCACCACCACTACCACCACTACCACCATCACCACCACTACCACCACCACTTCCACCACTACCACCATCACCACCACTACCATCACCACCACCACTACCACCATCACCACCACTACCATCACCACCACCACTACCACCATCACCACCACCACCACCACCACTACCACCATCACCACCACTACCATCACCACCACCACTACCATCACCACCACCACTACCACCATCACCACCACTACCATCACCACCACCACTACCATCACCACAACCACTACCATCACCACCACCACTACCATCACCACCACCACTACCATCACCACTACCATCACCACCACCACTACCATCACCACCACCACTACCATCACCACTACCACCATCACCACCACTACCACCACCACTACCACCACTACCACCATCACCACCACTACCACCATCACCACCACCACTACCACCACGACCATCCCAATCAAGCCTTTGATAATTCTCTTCCAGTTACTTTCTCTGGGCTGGAATATTGATGCTCTACACTAAAAGTCCCTTTTTAACGTAGGCGAAATTAAAGCTGAAGAACTTACGGAGAACATTCAATGGCCGTAAAAATTCAGTTCCTGATCAACCGGATTATGGTGCATTCGTTGGTTTGCGTGCGGCTGACACCAACAGCCTAATCGATCAAACCACCGCGGGGACGGTGACCCCCGAAACCATTAGGGTAAAGTTAAATCTTTGCCCTTATGTTTCACCCAGATGATGACTCCAGACAAGTAGGAATGTAAGTCCAGTCAGCCCTGAGTATTTATCGCCTTGCCGCCATTGCATCTGTGCTGTCACTTAGTGGACCTAGTCCAGACTAGAGCTCAACGCAGTGCACACGCTGCTTCACTAACTCACTTATGGCAACAAGATAGTCCAAAAGCTCATGCTTTGTTTACCAATTGATTTGGTACTAAACGCAGCCATGCATAACAACTCTCCTCCAATACTACAACAGCCAACACACTCCGCAACACTTGCTACGACACCAACCCATCACTTCACAACACCCAACATAACACACTCCAACACCACCACCACAACACTCAACACCAACACAACACCAAAACTTTCACAACAACACACAATACAACAAATATCACCACAACACTAAACACAGGCGCTGTCATCACCATGACGTTCAACACCACCACAATCAACACCACCACAATCAACACCACCATAATCAACACCACCACAATCAACACCACCACAATCAACACCACCACAATCAACACCATCACAATCAACACCATCACAATCAACACCACAATCAACACCATCACTACTAGAAACCTCAAAACCACGACACTCGGCACCACTGCAGTTTCTTCCTGAGGACAGACACAGCTGAGGACAGACACAGCTGAGGACAGACACAGCTGAGGACAGACACAGCTGAGGACAGACACAGCTGAGGACAGACACAGCTGAGGACAGACACAGCTGAGGACAGACACAGCTGAGGACAGACACAGCTGAGAGGTTACTTACTGAAGGTGAGGCAGGTAAGTGCCGAGAGGAAGAGGATATGCCAGCGACGGAAGGCGCCCCACACTTCCTGCTCCTCCCAGGGGCGGCCCACGCCCACACACACGCCCTGGGCGGTGCACACACAAGCACAGAGAGAATATCGTGAGACAAGGAGATATAAATAAACACAAGTTAGTATTAACATGAGAAAGTAAGAAACATTGCAATCGGAATGGTCCACCTAACAAAGGGCTTTGAGTGTGTACTGTTAAATGTCATCGAATGTTATTAAAAAAAACATGCATTATGTGGCAATAATAATAATAATAATTTATGTAAGCGCTAAACCCGCAAGATACAGCGCTGAATGAAGCACTGCCAAATTTTTGTAGCAAGGCTGGTGAAGTTCCTTCTATTATTTTACACACACACACACACACACTTACACACACCAGGAGCTATGACTCGACCCCCTGCAACCACAACTAGGTGAGTACACACACACACACACCAGGAGCTGTGACTCGACCCCCTGCAACCACAACTAGGTGAGTACACACACACACTACCTATAAGAGCGATATCGGTGACCAAAATTCCAGTAAGGAGCTTCGTGATGTTTTTAGAAGCATCAACCCAGTGAGTAGAGCCAGCATAGTGTGTCCACCCAGCAGCATAGTGTGTCCACCACAGCAGCATAGTGTGTCCACCCAGCAGCATAGTGTGTCCACCCAGCAGCATAGTGTGTCCACCTAGTCAGCAGCAGTAGTGTGTCCACCCAGCAGCTAGGTGTCCACCAGCGCATGTGTGTCCACCCAGCAGCATAGTGTGTCCACCCAGCAGCATAGTGTGTCCACCCAGCAGCATAGTGTGTCCACCACAGCAGCATAGTGTGTCCACCCAGCAGCATAGTGTGTCCACCCAGCAGCATAGTGTGTCCACCCAGCAGCATAGTGTGTCCACCCAGCAGCATAGTGTCCACCAGCAGCATAGTGTTCCACCAGCAGCATAGTGTGTCCACCAGCAGCATAGTGTGTCCACCCAGAAATTTACGCATAGTGTGTCCACCCAGCAGCATAGTGTGTCCACCAGCGCATAGTGTCCACCAGCGCATAGTGTGTCCACCAGCAGCATAGTGTGTCCACCCAGCAGCATAGTGTGTCCACCAGCATAGGTGTCCACCCAGCAGCATAGTGTGTCCACCGCAGCATAGTGTGTCCACCCAGCAGCATAGTGTGTCCACCCAGCAGCATAGTGTGTCCACCCAGCACATAGTGTGTCCACCCAGCAGCATAGTGTGTCCACCCAGCAGCATAGTGTGTCCACCCAGCAGCATAGTGTGTCCACCACAGCATAGTGTGTCCACCCAGCAGCATAGTGTGTCCACCAGCAGCATAGTGTGTCCACCCAGCGCATAGTGTGTCCACCCAGCAGCATAGTGTGTCCACCCAGCAGCATAGTGTGTCCACCAGACAGCAGCCATAGTGTGTCCACCCAGCAGCATAGTGTGTCCACCCAGCAGCATAGTGTGTCCACCCAGCAGCATAGTGTGTCCACCCAGCAGCATAGTGTGTCCACCCAGCAGCATAGTGTTCCACCCGCAGCATAGTAGTCCACCAGCAGCAGTGCAACGCATAGTGTGTCCACCAGCAGCATAGTGTGTCCACCCAGCAGCATAGTGTGTCCACCCAGCAGCATAGTGTGTCCACCTAGCAGCATAGTGTGTCCACCCAGCAGCATAGTGTGTCCACCCAGCAGCATAGTGTGTCCACCCAGCAGCATAGTGTGTCCACCCAGCAGCATAGTGTGTCCACCCAGCAGCATAGTGTGTCCACCACAGCAGCATAGTGTGTCCACCCAGCAGCATAGTGTCTCCACCCAGCAGCATAGTGTCCACCACAGTAGCATAGTGTGTCCACCACAGCAGCATAGTGTGTCCACCCAGCAGCATAGTGTGTCCACCCAGCAGCATAGTGTGTCCACCCAGCAGCATAGTGTGTCCACCCAGCAGCATAGTGTGTCCACCCAGAAGCATAGTGTGTCCACCACAGCAGCATAGTGTGTCCACCCAGCATCATAGTGTGTCCACCACAGCAGCATAGTGTGTCCACCCAGCAACATAGTGTGTCCACCCAGTAGCATAGTGTGTCCACTACAGCAGCATAGTGTGTCCACCCAGCAGCATAGTGTGTCCACCCAGCAGCATAGTGTGTCCACCCAGCAGCATAGAGTGTCCACCCAGCAGCATAGTGTGTCCACCCAGCAGCATAGTGTGTCCACTCAGCAGCATAGTGTGTCCACACAGCAGCATAGTGTGTCCACCCAGCAGCATAGTGTGTCCACCACAGCAGCATAGTGTGTCCACCCAGCAGCATAGTGTGTCCACAACAGCAGCATAGTGTGTCCACCCAGCAGCATAGTGTGTCCACCCAGCAGCATAGTGTGTCCACCACAGCAGCATAGTGTGTCCACCACAGCAGCATAGTGTGTCCACCCAGCAGCATAGTGTGTCCACCACAGCAGCATAGTGTGTCCACCACAGCAGCATAGTGTGTACACCACAGCAACATAGTGTGTCCACCACAGCAGCATAGTGTGTCCACCACAGCAACATAGTGTGTCCACCACAGCAGCATAGTGTGTCCACCACAGCAGCATAGTGTGTCCACCACAGCAGCATAGTGTGTCCACCACAGCAGCATAGTGTGTCCACCACAGCAGCAGATAGCAATAATAATGAGGCTATAATTAGTATTATTATAATATAATTAATATATTAATAAAATGTATAATAAATATTACTAGTAAATACTTATAATCTTCGTCCAGGGAGATTAATAATAATCGTATAATAACATTTGTAATTCTTTTAAACTGAGTAATTCTCCTTACTAGTGTCAACACGACGCTGGTTTTAATGAGTTAATTAAATAATCACAAAAGCATCAAAACATTTGTTACTACAGATATAAAATTATATTGACATATGGTAATTTTTAATTACTATTTTATTTTAATTTATTGTTGTCTTGAGAAAGCGTTAGACTCGAATGGGTCATACAGAACGAAAATTTAGTGGGGAAAAAACTTGCTTAAGCCCAGGCGAGGGAGTCAATAGTGGTGCATTAGGCCAATTTCAATTGCAAATTACGGTTGCTGAACCCGTGTGGGTTATTCAGCACAGGATAAAGGCTCGATCCTCCGTCCTTTAATCGCTGCCCTGTTTCTGATCAATCATAATGTTGGTGTTTAAATAAAGGGGGGGTGAGGATGGTAGAGAGAATGTGTGACAGAGAACCTGACAGTACCTGCTGACACGAGAACCTGACAGTACCTGCTGACACGAGAACCTGACAGTACCTGCTGACACGAGAACCTGACAGTACCTGCTGACACGAGAACCTGACAGTACCTGCTGACACGAGAACCTGACAGTACCTGCTGACACGAGAACCTGACAGTACCTGCTGACACGAGAACCTGACAGTACCTGCTGACACACGGTGGCGTTCTCCATCTGGTCTCAGGTCGCCGAGTTAGAAACCCAGTCAAGTGACACACTGGAAGAAATATATCAGCTTCTGATTATTTGAACAATGTTTTCTTAAAAGTATTGTGAGAATGTTTGTGATTTTTCAAAATTGTTTGTCTATTTTGGAGATGAAAGTATTATTGTCTGGGTGTGAAAAAGGTCACATGCAGCCTAGTATAGTCGATAGGCTTTAATCTCCCGATAAGTAATGCCTCTAAACTATGTGGGAACGACAAGATGATGGGTTTAATAAGCTTATCGACTGAGAAATAGTCATAAGTACTGCACATCACGTGTTACTAAACAAGAATAATCACCAACATAGGGAGAAAATTAAATTTTGTATGTATACAGTCAAGATATACACCTATCAGTGTATAAACCCAATTAGTTGTGGTAGCTTTATAATTGCACCTTTATAATTGGCAATGATAATTTTATTATTATTATTACAGATTCCATGTATATTTCAACTGAGAAGAGTAGCTCGTTCAGGTGTTTTTCACCAGGATATATTTCTTATAACTTTTTCTTTATCAAAAAGACACTAAACAATTAACACTGACAACCAGGAGACAGACGACTGCAGTGCAACGTGATCAACACCTCACTACCACTCCACTGTGCTGCTTCCTTCCACAATATATTTCTTGTCCCTTCCCCTCCCACATACCCCGGAAAATTCCCCCTTTTATTGCATGTCTACTGACCCTTTCCCCTTCCCATCCTCCCTCCCTCCCTCTCATAATATCACGCAAACTAATGACCACGAAAGTGTTTCACCTACTCTAAATCTCCTATGGAGGATCTTAATTCTCAGTTCATATATTACAATGTGTTAAGTTACTAAATATAGGAGAGATCTTAAAATATGAGTGAATCTCCCTGACACTGTCCTCGTTCAGCTAGCATTAAGCACAAACCTATAAAGTAGAAGAGTGCTGAGTTGTTGTAATGGAAAGACGACCTAAGAACTCCGAAGGAAATAAGCCACACTGCTTGATTGCCGTAGGTTAATACTAGAAATGCAATGTTTATTTTTTTTACAGGTTAAATTTGCCTCTATTGAAAGAGCTATAAGAGGATACAAATAAAACAATTTGGATTTCTCTTGGTTTACCTATAGGGAAGGTATCCTTGGGATACAATGTCATTCCTGACGCTCTTCTCCTCCCAGCACCAGGTCATTTCTCAATCTCTCATCCACCTCTCAGTTCCTGAGCTCCTCGCAGCTCTAGCATGCACAGTGTAAACAGCCACGCCCTGCCTGCCCAATCCTTTTTAGTTATTAGCATGCAACAAGCTGTGTGTGTGTGTTGTGTGTGTGCTCATTTATTCGTACTCACCTATTCATGGATACAGAGGTTGAGTCTCGGTTCTTGGCCTTGCCTCATAAACTGGCCGTTACTGGGATTACATTTTTCCTGGCTTCATGAGTCCTATCATATCTATTCTTGCTTTGAAGGTTTTCTTTATCCTCTCTGGAGTTATTTATCTTATTTTACAGGTCCTCTGTATTCACTCTGTCCTTTTTTGGACCTTTGTTGCATTTAAAAATAAAACAAAATTAACAAAATCAATAAAACTTCATGAAATAAAAAATAGTAACATACAAATTTACTAAAAGTCTCATTAAAGAACTAAAGAATTTCATTGAAAACATTTTTATTTCATTACCCCCGAGATTTTAATTTTTACCCCATTTGGGGTAATTTACCCCGGTTCCTCGACCTAGGTGCCTCTTGATGACCTACCTGCCTTCCGTATTCTTTGCTCGTCTCCGGGACATTCTTCCCACATCTTAGCAACTGAAACTGTTACCATTAAACATTTTTTTTCCCGCAGTGGAAAATTTTCTTGATATCTTAGTGAAAAGCTTTGCATCTTCTACTCTCGTTATCATCCGCAAAGGATAATACGAAGCTGTGGCTAGTGTTTTTATCTGCTACGAGGATGAGAAACAGTAAAGGTGTCAGTACCGTGCCTTGGGAAACTGATCTCTTTAACTTTGTAAAGCACATTTGCATTTTGGTTTCCTTCCAAAGCCTCGTTGATCTCATAATAATCCAATAATTGTATTAAAAATTTCCTTCTCTGGCTCCATGTTGACTTGGGTTGTGTAGGTATATGGGTATACCTGGAGGGCATTCAGAAGGTCAGTGCCCCCACGCCCCGGTCCATGACCAGGCCTCATGGTAGATCAGAGCCTGATCAACCAGGTTGTTACTGCTGGCTGGTCAGGTACTGACTTTAGGTGTTTGTCCAGCTCCCTCTTGAAGACAGCCAGGGATTGGAATTTTGTATCTAATTTTGATCTTCTATTTTGTAACAAAGGTTTAAGTTTATTAAATAAAACGACTCGACGTTCTTTCAAAGATTTTTACTATGTGTGATATTGCTACGGGTAAGCATTTTTTTTCTGTACAGTGTAGTTCTGCTGCCTTTTTTGGTGAACAGGTTAGGTTTACGGCTCACAATGAGCCAGTAAAACACTTAAATTACTGGAAACGCCTTCAAGTCATGAGCATGTACTCATTGGAGCGGAGGAGAGAAAGATACATGATAATATATACCAGGAAAGTACTGGAGGGCCTGGTCCCAAATCTGCACACTGCCATAACATACTGGAGTGAGAGATATGGGAGGAAGTGTAAAATAAACCCAGTGAGGAGCAGGGGTGCGGTGGGCACAATAAGGGAACATTGTATCAGCATCCGGGGTCCCAGAAAATATCAGAAACACGGCTGGATCAAGTGTAGAAGCCTTCAAGAGGAAAGTGAACAAGTATCTTCACCAGGTGCCAGATCAACCAGGCTGTGATGGATATGTGGGGCAGAGGGCCTCCAGCAGCAACAGCCTGGATGACCAGGCAAGCACCAGACGAGCCTGGCCCATGACCGGGCTCGGAGAGTAGAGAAACTCTCGAAACTCTTCAAAGGTTCACAGGTAAGGTAAGGTAGGTTTGTCAGAAAACATGACAAATGACTTAGACCCGCGTCAGGAAACACATGACCCGCAGCTGGAGATTTTGGTCATCTGACTGAGGCCTTCCACTGACTTGCCGGTCCACCCCTTTAAAAAAAATGATTATACTGAATAGGTAAAAAGGGAATTTCACCAGAATCTAAGCTCCTCAAGAATACACGAGTCAGTCCTCTTACAAATGATACTTGACGTAAGAATACACGAGTCAGTCCTCTTACAAATGATACTTGACGTAAGAATACACGAGTCAGTCCTCTTACAAATTATACTTGACGTAAGAATACACGAGTCAGTCCTCTTACAAATTATACTTGACGTAAGAATACAAGAGTCAGTCCTCTTACAAATGATACTTGACGTAAGAATACACGAGTCAGTCCTCTTACAAATTATACTTGACGTAAGAATACACGAGTCAGTCCTCTTACAAATGATACTTGACGTTTCTTAACAATATTGAGATCCAGAAATCAGGACCAAGAACTGCGTGTATCGGAAAGTTTCTTTTTCTTTTTATAATCTGAAAGAATTTGCGGTAATATCTGATAAGGAAATAGACACACAAATGCAATGTAATGAGAACCTTTACTGGCAACGTTTCGCGCACACTCTGAGCTAGATCAAGCCACAGAGAAACCTGAATGAATATTTTATACGATATCTCTCCATCAGTGTCTGATATATTATGTGTGAGGTGAGCAGAGGGAAGTGGTGAGAAGTGAAAGATAGGTGAGAAGGGGGAGGAAGAGAGGTGAGAAGGGGGAGGAAGAGGGGGTGAGAAGGGGAGGAAGAGGGTGAGAAGGGAGGAAGAGGGGTTAGGAGAGGAAAAGGGTTGAGAAGGAGGAGAAATAGGGGTGAGAAGGGGAGGAAGAGAGGTGAGAAGGGGGAGGAAGAGGGGTGAGAAGGGGGAGGAAGAGAGGGGAGAGAAAAACGAAGTGAGGAAGAAGAAAGGGAAGATAAATAATGAGTGAGAGGCGGAAAGGGGAAAAGTGAAAGGAGAGAGGAGGAATGTAAATGAAGACGAGGGAGAGGAGTAGAAGGTGCGAAAGATGTGCACTGTGGAGAAGAGGAGGGTGTAGGGATGTGCACGGTGGTGGAGAAAAGGAGGGTGTGGTTATGTACACTGTGGTGGGGAAGAGGAGGGTGTGGTTATGTACACTGTGGTGGGGAAGAGGAGGGTGTGGTTATGTACACTGTGGTGGGGAAGAGGAGGGTGCGTGTGTGTAACTTTTTTGTGCTGTTAGTGTAGTTTAGAGTAGTTTATAATTATTTAGAGTAAATGGCTTTTACTCTATGTTGCCAATATATCGACTAGGCGCTCGTAGAAATATTGGCTATATGGGCGTAGGGCGAGTTTTTATTTTTTTTCCACGCAAAGATTAATGACGATCTTTGCTTATTATGTTGAAAATGGTATAAAATAGCAACAGGTTGATGATTAAGACACGTGTGCAACAGTTGGGTATCTTTATTGTTGAAATGTTTCGCCTACGAGGACCAGGCAAACTACAGAGGGATCTGGACAGGCTGCAGGCCTCGTCCAGCAACTGGCTCCTGGAGTTCAATCCCACCAAGTGCAAAGTCATGAAGATTGGGGAAGGGCAAAGAAGACCACAGACGGAGTACAGTCTAGGAGGCCAGAGCCTACAAACCTCACTCAAGAAAAAGGATCTTGGGGTGAGTATAACACCGGGAACATCTGAGGCGCACATCAACCAAATAACTACTGCAGCATATGGGCGCCTAGCAAACCTAAGAACAGCATTCCGACATCTTAATAAGGAGTCATTCAGGACCCTGTATACTGTGTACGTTAGGCCCATACTGGAGTATGCAGCGCCAGTTTGGAACCCACACCTAGCCAAGCACGTAAGAAAACTAGAGAAAGTGCAAAGGTTTGCAACAAGACTAGTCCCGGAGCTAAGGGGTATGTCCTACGAGGAGAGGTTAAGGGAAATCGACCTGACGACACTGGAAGACAGGAGAGATAGAGGGGATATGATAACGACATATAAAATACTGAGAGGAATAGACAAGGTGGACAGAGACAGAATGTTCCAGAGATGGGACACAGCAACAAAGGGACACAGTTGGAAGTTGAAGACTCAGATGAACCACAGGGATGTTAGGAAGTATTTCTTCAGTCACAGAGTTGTCAGGAAGTGTAATAGTCTGGGAAGTGATGTAGTGGAGACAGGATCCATACATAGCTTTAAGGAGAGGTATGATAAAGCTCATGGAGCGGGTAGAGTGACCGAGTAGCGGCCAGTGAAGAGGCGGGGCCAGGAGCTGTGAATCGACCCCTGCAACCACAACTAGGTGAGTACAGTAGGCTTCTTCAGTCAAATAGAGAGGCAGCAGGAGTGAAATGAAGTTGATGTATTTGACTGAAGCCTACTGAGAAGGCGATACATTTCAACAATAAAGATACCCAACTGTTGCTCATTGATGAAACAAATAACGAAAACGAAATTCGTGATATTACTTTCACTTTTAAATTGTTATTTAACACGGATGTTGGATAATGGGGCTTTATTGTTTAACACGAATATTGGTTAATGGGCCCATGTCGACTACACGAGGGTCGTTAAGGCTGCAAGGAAATCTTTTCACCATCAGACAAAAATACTTTAATCCCTAAAATAGGAATTTAATCCCTAAAATAGGAATTTAATCCCTAAAATGGTAATTTAATCCCTAAAATAGGAATTTAATCCCTAAAATAGGAATTTAATCCCTAAAATAGGAATTTAATCTCTAAAATAGGAATTTAATCCCTAAAATAGGAATTTAATCCCTAAAATAGGAATTTAATCCCTAAAATAGGAATTTAATCCCTAAAATAAGAATTTAATCCCTAAAATAGGGATTAAAGGAAACTCGCAGTGTGTGAGCGTTGAGATGAAGGCATCCCTCAGGGTATGTACTGTGAGCTGAGACAAATACATAGCGCTTAGTTTTGATAATAATAATGAGACAAATACACTTTTCGGTGCATATATCCGGGTTATTCAGTTCTTCACTGGAGTGTTATTCAGTGTTTCATCATGGTGGGAAGTCATTCAATTCTTCACTGGGGTTATTCAGTGCTTCATGGGGAAGGATTAGCACTTCACAAGGCAATCTTTTATTGCTACTCTGAGGGTTGTTCAGTCTTCACGGGGTGGATCTTCAGTGCTTCACAGGGTGGATCTTCAGTGCTTCACAGGGTGGATCTTCAGTGCTTCACAGGGTGGATCTTCAGTGCTTCACAGGGTGGATCTTCAGTGCTTCACAGGGTGGATCTTCAGTGCTTCACAGGGTGGATCTTCAGTGCTGCACAGGGTGGATCTTCAGTGCTTCACAGGGTGGATCTTCAGTGCTTCACAGGGTGGATCTTCAGTGCTTCACGGGGTGGATCTTCAGTGCTTCACAGGGTGGATCTTCAGTGCTTCACAGGGTGGATCTTCAGTGCTTCACAGGGTGGATCTTTAGTGCTTCACAGGGTGGATCTTCAGTGCTTCACAGGGTGGATCTTCAGTGCTTCACAGGGTGGATCTTCAGTGCTTCACGGGGGGGATCTTCAGTGCTTCACGGGGTGGATCTTCAGTGCTTCACAGGGTGGATCTTCTGTGCTTCACAGGGTGGATCTTCAGTGCTTCACAGAGTGGATCTTCAGTGCTTCACAGGGTGGATCTTCAGTGCTTCACAGGGTGGATCTTCAGTGCTTCACAGGGTGGATCTTCAGTGCTTCACGGGGTGGATCTTTAGTGCTTCACAGGGTGGATCTTTAGTGCTTCACGGGGTGGATCTTCAGTGCTTCACGGGGTGGATCTTCAGTGCTTCACAGGGTGGATCTTTAGTGCTTCACAGGGTGGATTTTTAGTGTTTCACATGGTGGATCTTCAGTGCTTCACGGGGTGGATCTTCAGTGCTTCACAGGGTGGATCTTCAGGCTTCACGGGGTGGATCTTTAGTGCTTCACAGGGTGGATCTTTAGTGCTTCACAGGGTGGATCTTCAGTGCTTCACATGGTGGATCTTCAGTGCTTCACGGGGTGGATCTTCAGTGCTTCACAGGGTGGATCTTCAGTGCTTCACAGGGTGGATCTTCAGTGCTTCACATGGTGGATCTTCAGTGCTTCACGGGGTGGATCTTCAGTGAATCACGGGGTGGATCTTCAGTGCTTTACGGGGTGGATCTTTAGTGCTTCACGGGGTGGATCTTCAGTGCTTCACGGGGTGGATCTTCAGTGCTTCACAGGGTGGATCTTCATTGCTTCACAAGGTGGATCTTCAGTGCTTCACAAGGTGGGTTGTTCAGTGTTTCACTGAAAGTTATTCAGTCCTTCATGGGGATCATTCCAAGACTCACGAAGGTATTTGGTGCTTCACTGGCAATGCTACACAGTTCTTCATTGGAGGGAGTGTCATCCAGTGTTTCACGAGGTCGTTCAGTGCTTCGTGAGGTCATTCAGTGCTTTGCGCGATCATTCAGTGCTTCGAGTGGTCATTAAGTATTTCACGGGAGTTTATTCAGAGTTTTCACAGGTGGATTTTATTCGATACTTCACAGGAGGAAGTCGATCATTGTTTCAAGGAAGAGGTTAACCAATGCTTCACTTTGCCCAGCTGGCTTCACGTACTTAGTCACTGCTAATATTTTCGAAACCTTTCCCATGTATTATTTTTTTTAGGTCCCCAAACATGCTTAGCACACTTGTATCTGAGGTGTTCTTCTCATATATTAGACTGCATTGAGACAGCATTTAGACAGCAAGAGGCATTCTTGAGCTTCCCCAGTGCTTGGGCTTAATACCCAAAGCTGGGTGTGACTCCAAAAGGATCCTGTAGTGCTTGCTGCCTTTGCACCTCCTGACATCGTCTGCTGCTATGCAGCTGCAACACCCTTCGAGCCCAGGGTTTGTGGCAGCCCAAGGTGCCTAGCTTCTTCCTCCGAGCCCCGTGGGGGCTGGGAATGGAGCTAGGCCTGGGGACAGCTGATCCCAGAAGACGAGGAAGTGCTTGTACCTCCTTCCATGGCAGACATTGGTCTGAGACACTCCCTCGACAGGGAGCCAAGGCCGGGCCACCTCTTGGAAAAGGCCCGGGCCGGGCGATTATATTAGTGAATCTACTACAGAAGAGAACATATTCCACCAGAGCACTGGTCTGTCCTCCAGAGTACTACCATAGTCGTACCCACACGTGCAGCTGTTCTAAATTGTAACGTCAACGCGTATTGGAAAGTGGGAAAACAAGGAAGGAATAGGAAATGGAGAGAGAGAATGAGAGAGAAGGAAGAGAGGGAGGAGGGAAGAAAAGAGAGAAAGTTGGAATAGGAGATGGAAAAGGAAAGAGGAGGGAGAATAGAGAAGATGAATGAAAAAGGATGAGAATTGAGAGGAAGGAGGATAAAAAGAGATGGGGAAAGAAAGGGTATTGAGAGAAAGACCAAGAGAAGCTAAATAATAAGAGGGCAGGAGAATAGGGAAAGGGGAAGGAAGAGGAGAGGAAGAAATAAGAATAAGGGATATGAGGAGGAAGAGGATGTTAGTATTTATTATATTCCTCAGTAGAGACGTAAGTGGTTTGTGGCAGTAGTTCTTAAGTAACCAGCAGGTGTTGTGAGGGGAAGCAGTAAGCAGCCGCCCTGGCTGCATGGAGTAATAGGCGTGACAAGGAGAGAACTGTTGAGTACCCTTCACTGTAACTATGTATACCTTGATGCTACCAAAGGTTCAATGTGCTGGGATGCTAGTGGTTGGGAGCTAGAATAAGAGAAAGTGTGAAATGCAAGGTGAGAATTGAGAGGAAGGATGCGTGGGACGCCAGCGCGCCGACGCCAGCGTCGGGACGCCAGAGTGCCGGACGCCAGGCGCCGACGCCAGCGCTGAACGCCAGTGCGCCGACGCCAGCGTGGGACGCCAGTGCGGACGCCAGTGCGCTGGGACGCCAGTGCGCGACGCCAGGCGCCGAACGCCAGCGCCGACGCCAGTGCGGACGCCAGTGGTGACGCCAGGCGGGGACGCCAGTGTCGGACGCCAGGGCCGACGCCAGGAACGGACGCCGGGCGCGGGACGCCAGTGCGCCGACGCCAGGCCGACGCCAGGCGGACGCCATGCGCGACGCCAGGCCGGACGCCAGTGCCGGGACGCCAGTGCGCCGGACGCCAGTGCGCCTGACGCCAGTGCGCCGACCAGCGCGACGCCAGGGGCCGACGCCAGTGCGCGGAACGCCAGTGGCCGACGCCAGTGCCGACGCCAGTGCGCCGAACACGCCAGTGCGCCGACGCCAGTGCGCGGAACGCCGCGGTGCCGACGCCAGGGCCGACGCCAGTGCGCGGACGCCAGGCGCCGGAACGCCAGTGCGCCGACGCCAGCGCCCGGAACGCCAGGCCGGGACGCCGCGCCGACGCCACGGCCGACCCAGGCGCTGACGCCAGTGCGCCGGACGCCAGTGCGCCGGAACGCCAGTGTGCCGACGCCACGTGCGCCGGACGCCAGTGCGCGGACGCCAGTGCGCGACGCCAGTGCGCCGACGCCGTCCCGGGACGCCAGTGCGCGGACGCCAGGTGCCGGGAAACGCCAGTGCGCCGGAAACGCCACCGTGCGCCGACGCCACGCGCCGACGCCAGCGCCGGAAACGCCAGTGCGCCGGGACGCCAGTGCCGACGCCAGTGCCGACGTGGAACGCCAGTGCCGACGGCCGACGCCAGTGCGCCGAACGCCAGTGCCGGACGCCAGGCGCCGAAACCAGTGCGCGGAACGCCAGTGCGCCGGAACACCAGCGCCGGAACGCCAGTGCGCGGAAACGCCCGCCCGGAACGCCAGTGCGCCGGAACGCCGGGCGCGGAACGCCAGCGGCCGGACGCCAGCGCTGACGCCAGGCGCCGTGACGCCAGTGCGCGGGACGCCAGCGCCCGACGCCAGCGCGCCAGGACGCCAGGTCGGACGCCAGTGCCCCGGGACGCCAGTGCGCCGACGCCAGTGCGCCGACGCCAGTGCGC
This sequence comes from Cherax destructor, assembly GCA_009830355.1. Classification (NCBI taxonomy): domain Eukaryota; kingdom Metazoa; phylum Arthropoda; class Malacostraca; order Decapoda; family Parastacidae; genus Cherax; species Cherax destructor. The sequence goes on along the minus strand of WNWK01004320.1, from coordinate 1,475 downwards.
CGACGCCAGTGCGCCGGAACGCCAGTGCGCCGACGCCAGTGCGGAACGCCAGTGCGCCGACGCCAGTGCGCCGGAACGCCAGTGCGCCGGAACGCCAGTGCGCCGGAACGCCAGCGCGGGACGCCAGGCGCCGACGCCAGTGCGCCGGAAACGCCAGTGCGCCGTGACGAAGCGTCGACGCCAGTGCGCGACGCCGGGCGCCGGAACGCCTGTGCGCCGAACGCCAGTGCGCTGGAACGCCAGCGCTGGAACGCCAGGCCGACGCCAGTGCGCCGAACACCAGCGCCGGAACGCCAGTGCGCCGGAACACCAGCGCCGAACACCAGGCGGAACGCCAGTGCGCCGGAACGCCAGTGCGCCGGAACGCCAGCGCTGGAACGCCAGTGCCCCGGGACGCCAGTGCGCCGACGCCAGCGCGGAAACGCCAGTGCGCCGGAACGCCAGTCGGCCGGAAACGCCAGTGCGCCGACGCCAGGTGCCGGAACGCCAGCGCGCCGAACACCAGCGCCGGAACGCCAGGCGCTGAACGCCAGTGCGCGGAACGCCAGTGCGCCGACGCCAGGCGCGGAACGCCAGTGCGCCAGAACACCAGTGCGCCTGGAACGCCAGTCGCCGAACGCCAGGCCGAACCCAGTGCGCGACGCCAGGTGCCAGAACACCAGTGCGCCGAAACGCCAGTGCGCCGGAACGCCAGTGCGCTGAACGCCAGCGCCGGAACGCCAGTGCGCCGACGCCAGTCCGCCGGACGCCATGCGCCGGAACGCCAGTGCGCCGGAACGCCAGTGCGCGAACGCCAGGCGCCGACGCCAGTGCGCCGGACGCCAGTGCCGGAACGCCAGTGCGCCGGACGCCAGTCGCCTGGAACGCCAGTGCGCCGACGCCAGTGCGCGGAACGCCAGCGCCGAACGCCAGTGCGCCGGAATCCCAGTGCGCGGAACGCCAGTGCGCCGAAACGCCAGTGCGCCGGAACGCCAGTGCCGACGCCAGTGCGCCGGAAACGCCAGTGCCCGAACGCCAGCGGCCGGAACGCCAGCCGGAACACCAGTGCGCTGGAACGCCAGTGCTGAGCCAGTGCGCTGACGCCAGTGCAGGAACGCCAGTCGCTGGAACACCAGGCGGAACGCCAGTGGCTGGAACCCAGTGCGCCGGAACCCAGTGCGCGACGCCAGTGCGCCGGAACGCCAGTGCGCTGACGCCAGCGCGAACGCCAGTGCCGACGCCAGTGCGCCGACGCCAGCGCCGACGCCAGGCGCCGGAACGCCAGGCGCTGACGCCAGTGCGCCGACGCCAGTGCGCCGACGCCAGCGCCGAACGCCAGTGCGCCGAACGCCAGTGCGCCAAAACGCCAGGCGCCGGAACGCCAGTGCGCCGAAACGCCAGTGCCGGAACGCCAGTGCGCCGACGCCAGGCGCCGGACGCCAGCGCCGAAACGCCAGTGCGCCGGAACGCCAGCGCTGGAACGCCAGTGCGCGACG
>WNWK01004319.1:130000-143103 GCA_009830355.1 Cherax destructor | reverse complement strand
AATGTAACCTGACCTGGCTGGGTCGGGGCATTGGCTTAAGCCGTTGGAGATTTGGACCTGCCTCGCATGGGCCAGTAGGCCTGCTGCAGTGTTCCTTCTTTCTTATGTTCTTATGTTCTTATTATACATAATGAATATGGCAGGAGAGACTACATGACTTGGGACATGTATGATAAGGGAAGTTGTGTGTTATGTCCGTCCTCTCAGAGTACAACCATACACAGATAACCCGCACGTAGGAGAGAGAGGAGCTTACGACGACGTTTCGGTCCGACTTGGACCAGTCAGGGTACTGTGCCTTCTTGTTCTTTACAAAGATATAGTACTGGCACCATGATGGAGGCACTGTACACATACAGTACTGGCACCATGATGGAGGCACTGTACACATACAGTACTGGCACCATGATGGAGGTACTATACACATACAGTACTGGCCCTATGATGGAGGTACTATACACATACAGTACTGGCACCATGATGGAGGTACTATACACATACAGTACTGGCACCATGATGGAGGCACTCATACACAACAGACTGGCACCATGATGGAAGCACTATACACATACAGTACTGGCACCATGATGGAGGCACTGTACACATACAGTACTGGCACCATGATGGAGGTACTATACACATACAGTACTGGCCCTATGATGGAGGTACTATACACATACAGTACTGGCACCATGATGGAGGTACTATACACATACAGTACTGGCACCATGATGGAGGCACTATACACATACAGTACTGGCACCATGATGGAAGCACTATACACATACAGTACTGGCACCATGATGGAGGCACTATACACATACAGTACTGGCACCATGATGGAGGCACTATACACATACAGTACTGGCACCATGATGGAGGCACTATACACATACAGTACTGGCACCATGATGGAGGTACTATACACATACAATACTGGCACCATGATGGAGACACTATACACATACAGTACTGGCACCATGATGGAGGTACTATACACATACAGTACTGGCACCATGATGGAGGTACTATACACATACAGTACTGGCACCATGATGGAGGCACTGTACACATACAGTACTGGCACCATGATGGAGGTACTATACACATACAGTACTGGCCCTATGATGGAGGTACTATACACATACAGTACTGGCACCATGATGGAGGTACTATACACATACAGTACTGGCACCATGATGGAGGCACTGTACACATACAGTACTGGCACCATGATGGAGGTACTATACACATACAGTACTGGCCCTATGATGGAGGTACTATACACATACAGTACTGGCACCATGATGGAGGCACTGTACACATACAGTACTGGCACCATGATGGAGGTACTATACACATACAGTACTGGCCCTATGATGGAGGTACTATACACATACAGTACTGGCACCATGATGGAGGTACTATACACATACAGTACTGGCACCATGATGGAGGCACTGTACACATACAGTACTGGCACCATGATGGAGGTACTATACACATACAGTACTGGCCCTATGATGGAGGTACTATACACATACAGTACTGGCACCATGATGGAGGCACTATACACATACAGTACTGGCACCATGAGGGAGGCACTATACACATACAGTACTGGCACCATGATGGAGGCACTATACACATACAGTACTGGCACCATGATAGAGGCACTATACACATACAGTACTGGCACCATGATGGAGGTACTATACACATACAGTACTGGCACCATGATGGAGGCACTATACACATACAGTACTGGCACCATGATGGAGGCACTATGCACATTACTGGCACCATGATGGAGGTACTATACACATACAGTACTGGCACCATGATGGAGGCACTATACACATACAGTACTGGCACCATGATAGAGGCACTCTACATACACATACAAGCCAGCAGCAGTAGAAGTACTCAACATTGATCAAGTGAGGAAGATTGGCTCACTCAGCGAGCTGTGGACAGGAGCTTTATCAAGATAAATGATGAAGGTCGGTGCGGCGGCCGAACTTCGTTAATGTTCGTTGATGTTGCTTCTGCCTCTCGGGTTAACGTGCCAACTTCGTTGACTGTTTTGTACTCAACGTTGTCTCAACTTTCCTGCTGAACCTTTGGTGTTGAACCTTGACTGCTGAACCTTGCCTGCTGACCAGCGTCAGAAACATGGGTTAAGTCTGGCTCAGTAATATATCTTCCTGTCTTGATTCGGGTGAAGTAATCTGGATTCAACGAATCTGAGCTCTCCTCTTCCTCTGATCAAACCTGATTATCTCTCGTTCCCCAGCTGCTGTATGACCCTAACGGGTTTAGCTCTTCCCTAATGAATATTAACACGATAATACTGTAGCCCCGCCCAGTGCTTCGTGCGAGGGTTTGATGCAACGAGAGGGAATTGTTGAAGGTGGCAGCACCGCGGTCAGTGAAGTCTGTTCCAGACCTGACAACGTGAGGACCACCAGGTGGCCACTGGCAGGGGTCGAGGACCTGGCTTAGTGTGATGACCAGGTCATGTCTTTGGGGCAGGGAAGGGGGGGGGGGCAGGGGAAACGGAGGCAAGGGTAGGGGGAGGCTAGAGAGGGGGATGAAAATCGTTATATTGTGATTTTTAAGGCAGAGTTTGCGGTCTTGGCTTGTGAAGCAATGATGATTGTGTCATTTTAAATACACTGTCTGGGTGACTCGAAGATCACTCTTAACATCAAGTTAATACTAATCAACATCAGTAAAATATATTAACCAAAGTCGAGCTAAGTTACGTTACGGAGGTTTAAGTTTTAGCGAGGCTGCTAATGTAGCCTTATTAAATATTTAAACATTTACAGGTCATGTAAAACAGTAATAAGACAACACTGTGGGTAGGGGTGTGTAAGGGGTGGGAGTTAGTGGAGGTGGGGATTAGTGCAAGTGTAACACTGAAATCATAGGCTTTTGCAATAGGTTAGTTTGTGTTAAAAGTCAGAGTTAAAGGTGGGACCTTCAGCGAGGAGGTCAGTTAGTGTGTTAGGGCGGTATGTATGTCTGAAGTCCGCAGTTCGAATCACCTCCGGTACGGCTGGGAAACATTAGGGACGTGTTTCCATAGGACACCTGCTGTCCATGTTCACCCATCAGTATAAAATAGCTACCTGGGTGTTAGTCAACTGGTGCGGGTCGCATCCTGGGACAAAACTGACCTAATTTGCCGGAAATGCTCTGCATAACAAGGGGCTTTCTGTATAGTAGTATGTCATTGATGTCAGCTAGGCCTGTATACCTTATACGTGTACTTGTAGAAATAAAGATATTATTCTTATTCTTATTATTATTACAATCTCTTAAGTTGTGGTGAACTGACAGTCTGACCCGGCAGTTCCTGCAGTGGTGCAGGTGTGTGTGTTCCATGTTGCATCTCTCAGCAAGTGGTGTGTATTCAATTCTTAATCATAAGAGTACACTTTCCCAAAGTAAAAAGTGGTAGGAAGATAATGTCCAAAAACACACTTGAGATTTGACAGTAAACATTTTGTTGTGTTCTGACTGGGACTAACGTTGTTGGCACTGGCTTGAGAACACTGGCAGTCTGAGAAAGGAATACCTCTGTGAGAAGCTGCTAGTGTATGAGTAGCGGATCTAGTGTCTGAGTCGGCTGTGAGGGACCCAGAACCTCGGGTTGTAGGGGACCCAGAACCTCGGGTTGTAGGGGACCCAGAACCTCGGGTTGTGAGGGACCCAGAACCTCGGGTTGTAGGGGACCCAGAACCTCGGGTTGTAGGGGACCCAGAACCTCGGGTTGTGAGGGACCCAGATCCTGGGATTGTGAGGGACCCAAAACCTGGGGTTGTGAGGGACCCAGATCCTGGGGTTGTGAGGGACCCAAAACCTGGGGATGTGAGGGACCCAGAACCTGTAGTTGTGAGGGACCCACAACCTTGGGTTGTGAGGGACCCTGGAAAACTGCTGCATAGCTCACTATTATATTTTAGGGCAGTTAGGGCTGTTTGAGGGACTCTGCCTCACACCCACCACAGTAGTATACATTAACCTCGTAGTGTTGTGCTCTTCATCCTTCCTTCACTGAACGTGTGGCTATTGTAAAAGCTAATAAAACTGTGTAATCCTTTGTTATAATAACGTTTCGCTCAAGGCGAGCGAAATATCGTCATAAAGCTTATCCCGTTTTGTGAGAGTCTGATATTTAGTGATGGGGTGGGTGCGTCATCACCCTCTCACTATCTTGTGGTGATGCTTCCGCAAGTAATTGCTGTGTGGGGAGGTTAATAGGCTGTGGGTTACGTGGTTAATGCAACAAGTTAGGTTAGGTTAATCAACTTGAGGCAGCCAATGATACAATGCTTAACTTCTGTTACCTCTTCCCTTTTGCTCAAGAAACCACCTTAAATGCAGGTGCTTTCTTGTTGGTGGAGGGCTCTTGGTTTAGGGGATCAGAGCTGCATTGTCCGTCCTTAGACCAAACATGATTATCAGGAGCTATATGACCCCTACTGGTTTAGCGTCTCCTATGACCTATATATGAGCGGCGGAGATTATCCATATATTGACTCTTGTTCTCTGATCATTATATAAATAACTGAATTTTTGACTAGGTTTGTGGTATGACAATGTGTTTGTGGTATGAGTGTGTTTGTGGTATGACCTTGTGTTTGTGGTATGAGTGTGTTTGTGGTATGACCTTGTGTTTGTGGTATGACAATGTGTTTGTGGTATGACAATGTGTTTGTGGTATGACCTTGTGTTTGTGGTATGACCTTGTGTTTGTGGTATGAGTGTGTTTGTGGTATGACCTTGTGTTTGTGGTATGACCTTGTGTTTGTGGTATGACATTGTATTTGTGGTATGACAATGTGTTTGTGGTATGACCTTGTGTTTGTGGTATGACCTTGTGTTTGTGGTATGACCTTGTGTTTGTGGTATGACATTGTATTTGTGGTATGACAATGTGTTTGTGGTATGACCTTGTGTTTGTGGTATGAGTGTGTTTGTGGTATGACCTTGTGTTTGTGGTATGACATTGTGTTTGTGGTATGACATTGTGTTTGTGGTATGAGTGTGTTTGTGGTATGACAATGTGTTTGTGGTATGAGTGTGTTTGTGGTATGACCTTGTGTTTGTGGTATGACATTGTGTTTGTGGTATGAGTGTGTTTGTGGTATGACCTTGTGTTTGTGGTATGACCTTGTGTTTGTGGTATGACATTGTATTTGTGGTATGACAATGTGTTTGTGGTATGACAATGTGTTTGTGGTATGACCTTGTGTTTGTGGTATGACATTGTATTTGTGGTATGAGTGTGTTTGTGGTATGACATTGTGTTTGTGGTATGACCTTGTGTTTGTGGCATGTCCTTGTGTTTGTGGCATGTGTTTGTGGCATGTCCTTGTGTTTGTGGCATGTCCTTGTGTTTGTGGTATGAGTGTGTTTGTGGTATGACCTTGTGTTTGTGGCATGTCCTTGTGTTTGTGGCATGTCCTTGTGTTTGTGGCATGTCCTTGTGTTTGTGGCATGTCCTTGTGTTTGTGGTATGTCCTTGTGTTTGTGGCATGTCCTTGTGTTTGTGGTATGACCTTGTGTTTGTGGCATGTCCTTGTGTTTGTGGTATGACCTTGTGTTTGTGGCATGTCCTTGTGTTTGTGGCATGTCCTTATGTTTGTGGCATGTCCTTGTGTTTGTGGCATGTCCTTGTGTTTGTGGCATGTCCTTGTGTTTGTGGCATGTCCTTGTGTTTGTGGTATGACCTTGTGTTTGTGGCATGTCCTTGTGTTTGTGGTATGAGTGTGTTTGTGGTATGACCTTGTGTTTGTGTTATGACATTGTATTTGTGGTATGAGTGTGTTTGTGGTATGACCTTGTGTTTGTGGTATGACCCTGTTTGTGGTATGACCCTGTTTGTGGTATGACATTGTGTTTGTGGTATGACCTTGTGTTTGTGGTATGACCTTGTGTTTGTGGTATGACCTTGTGTTTGTGGTATGACCTTGTGTTTGTGGTATGACATTGTATTTGTGGTATGAGATTGTGTTTGTGGTATGACATTGTGTTTGTGGTATGAGTGTGTTTGTGGTATGATCTTGTGTTTGTGGTATGACCTTGTGTTTGTGGTATGAGTGTGTTTGTGGTATGACCTTGTGTTTGTGGTATGACCTTGTGTTTGTGGTATGACCTTGTGTTTGTGGTATGAGTGTGTTTGTGGTATGACCTTGTGTTTGTGGTATGAGTGTGTTTGTGGTATGATCTTGTGTTTGTGGTATGACCTTGTGTTTGTGGTATGACCTTGTGTTTGTGGTATGACCTTGTGTTTGTGGTATGACCTTGTGTTTGTGGTATGACCTTGTGTTTGTGGTATGAGTGTTTTTATGGTATGACCTTGTGTTTGTGGTATGACCTTGTGTTTGTGGTATGAGTGTGTTTGTGGTATGACCTTGTGTTTGTGGTATGACATTGTGTTTGTGGTATGACATTGTGTTTGTGGTATGACCTTGTGTTTGTGGTATGACATTGTGTTTGTGGTATGACCTTGTGTTTGTGGTATGAGTGTGTTTGTGGTATGTCCTTGTGTTTGAAGTATTTTTCTTGAATATTATTTATGTATCATACAGGATACAATTGTGTCTTCTGGGGTGAAGAGTTTGAAATTATTCACGGTAACATTATCCTATTTTCTTGCTGATCTTCGGTAAGACACATTATCACTACATTTTGAAGTCCAGCCCACCACACAGCTTTATATTACCTAGAATGCGACTCTCTCTCTTGTAATAGATGTCATACTCTACCTCTGATGGGTAGTCTTTCCAGTATGTTACGTAATTCGTTAACCTGACCTGTTGCTAAGTGGCAAGACTTTCTCGTAAACCAAAACAAGGACTGATGGTTGGTCACTTAATGTATAGCGGTATTGAGTTCTATTGTTATGTAAGGTAAGAATATATCATTTTTTGTAAGTACATATTCAGATAATATTGCTGAGGTGTTCTTGACAGTCTGGTGTGTTCTGACATAGTGGCCTGTGAGTGGCACACATTGTCCAAGGCTTTAGCAGTCGCTAAAATTTTGCACACATCTGAAAATACTTTACCAATAAATTCTGATCCCGTCAGTTACAAGTGACTTCGGTGGCCGAACACTGACGCTTTCAGCAAGGTTTCCACTACTATTTGAGGATCTCTACTAAAGAGAGGTATAAAACTGGGTTATCCGGACACATTATCAACCAGTACTAAGACGTGTATATATATATATATATATATATATATATATATATATATATATATATATATATATATATATATATATATATATATATATATATATATATATATATACACACACACTACACAACATCTTTAAGCTCAAATTCTTGTAGTAGCACGCCAGTCTATTTTTATGGTAGCAAATTCACCTTCCTTATAATTAATTGCCTCTACTTGTCTTCTTTCACTTGGAATTCTGTTTTTTTTTTTTTTTTACTCTTAAAGTCATGAATGTTTATGTGGTGGTGTAAGAGTTGCAACATTCCTGCTACGTACATGATGGGATGTACACAGTTTTTATAGTATTTGATAAGAATGAACTCATACCTAGTTAATGTCCTTTAAATTTTCGGCTAAACACTGTGATGCCTGATACATCGCTGTGGATTTCAAACTCTTCGGAAAAATCAGAGACGACTTATAATTTTCTGTATAATTAACAAAGCAGCGGCAGTATGGTGAAAGGTTATAGAATAAAGACTCCTGTACAAGCAGTCTTAACATGACTAATACTAGTTGGCTAATTAGTTCTTCCTTTAATTACCTGAATGCCACCTCACGATCTCACACTCATTTTTCCTTGTTAGGTCAGTAAGAGCAGCAACTGTCTGGGCACAATTCTTAATATGGTGACACAAATATTCACCAGCCTCAAAAATCTGGGTAAGAGCTTCACATTTTTCTTAAGCCGTCAGGGATAATGAATCTCAGGAGGGATTGTAAATAATTTCACTGCTAGGTTGCGCTTCTTGGCTTGAAGTTTCACACTTCCCTTGTGTAGTAATGACGATGATTCCGCTAAGTCATGTAGATAAGATCAAATGAAACATTTGTTTTCTTGTAAACTTAAAAGGAAGTTACAACATTAAGGTTTACAGTTCATTTGGTTAGTTTTAATACAGTTATCATTCAGATTCAATTTGGTACAGCTGGAAGGATCTACGTCATCCAAACAAGGTAAGATAATGCTTTCCTAACACAGGAATTAAGTTGAAGTTGATGACTCGCTGGAAATTAATCAGTCGTTTTGAGCCGAAAGCCATCGTTTTTAAATGATAGTTTTATCTCATCAAACAAAACTGTCTAATTTGTTTTCGTCTGCTGTTGGAACAATCCGCTGAACGCATCAAGTATTAAAGATACATGAGAATTTTGCAGTCAACTGAGTAAAATTTCCTGGTTAACTTTGTGCAGCTGTTAGGTCACTGACACTTGATGCAGAAGTAGTACAGCTGATCCTGTTTCTCAGGCATCATTACTGATGCTCTCCCTGTGTCAACAGTGTGCCATTCCTTCCTGGCACTCCGAAGCAGCCGCCACTGGAGGTATTTTCACAGTGTATTCAGTTTCCTTGTGTAGCTTCGTATCGCCTCCATCTGCAGGCTTTTAAAGTTTCTCATTTTTTACGCTGAGGAGACCTTGTGGAGACTTGGGTCCTTCAAGTTAGTCTCGAATTTTCTCCTCGTGACCCGAGCAAGACGAATAAATGGTGGTGGTAGCGAGGCACCAGATAGAACATAGTTCTGGGGTAAAGCCGAACTTAAAATATGTCTCGGAAATCTTAAGGTGGAATTCGTGTCACTGTACGCACTATATTTAAGACGTGTACTGCACCAGGCGCCGCTGGCATACAACTCTCATTATGTGAAACATACAGAGGAGACTGAGACAATCTAGAGGTTCGCTAAAAGACTGGTCCAAGATTTCCAAAGGAAATATAGTACAGTTTAGAAGATCTTCAGAGACATAGGATGTTTGCACAGAGTGGAAGAAAACACAACTGAGTTACACAGGAAACTAAATGTTCAGTTGGACCAAATGGTAATAAGAAGCATTTCAAAAGCAGGTATACACCTCAGTCATTTTTTTTATCACGTCGGCCGTCTCCCACCGAGGCAGGGTGACCCAAAAAAGAAAGAAAATCCCCAAAAGACAGAGTTCATAATAACAGAGACTAAGCCACACCAGTTTATCAAAGTTCAAAGGCGGCGTCCATGAACTAAGGGTTAATTCGACAAAGGCAGGTAAGTATATACACCCGGAGTGAACTCGCCTGTATAAACCATATTGGAAATGGTCGTCTGCTTCAAACCCACTGATACGTTTATGGACATAGGTGAGGATTATGTAAGAAACGAGGGAATATAATAAACGTAGCCTGTCACTGAAGCTACTGCATGGCAGGTACACACACACACACACACACACACACACACACTCACACACACACACTCACACACACACACTCACACACACACCAACACACACACACCAACACACACTCACCAACACACACATACACTCACCAACACACACATACACTCACCAACACACACATACACTCACCAACACACACATACACTCACCAACACACACATACACTCACCAACACACACACACTCCAACACACACATACCACACTACCACACACACTCTCACCATCAACTCACGCACGCACTCCCACCACCTCGTGGTAACTGAATTAAGAGGAAGGGGGATGGGTTATCCTATTTCCTGAAAACGACAATGAACTACAGTAGAACCACTGTATTTATAATTAAATGGTTTCTCAATACTGGATCAATTTTTTTCCATGGGAAATAATGTAAATTGGATTAATTCGTTCCAGATCCCGAAAGTTACTCTTGACAAACCAATATTAAGTCAGAATACTGGTTAATTAAACTTGTAAAATAACAAGTACAAGCAAGAAATCATACATGAACCATCCAAGAATTTTAACTCCTGTTGCCACATTAACACTTTTTATTGTGCCTCTAATTTTTATAATAAAAAATAAGGTAGATGCCATATTCCCCGGCTACGTCAACAAGACGTGTTCCATTTTCCTGTTTTGAAATAAGTTCCTCTTTTTTTAGTTCAATGGTGGTTCTTACGGCTTTCCTTTTGGGTTTTTCTTCACTATTCTTGTTCGGGTCCATGATCACTTATTTTCAATAATAAAAATAAATTGGTAGGGATTATTCTAAATTGTCGTATCTGAGCGCTTCTGCAAAGACAGTGATTATGTATGAGTGTGGTGAAAGTGTTGAATGATGATGAAAGTATTTTCTTTTTGGGGATTTTCTTTCTTTTTGGGTCACCCTGCCTCGGTGGTCACCCTGCCTCGGTGGTCGCTTGCACCCTGCCTCGGTGGTCACCCTGCCCGGTGGTCACCCTGCCTCGTGGTCACCCTGCCTCGGGGTCACCCTGCCTCGGGGTCACCCTGCCTCGGGACTGCCCGGGGTCACCCTGCCTCGGGGTCACCCTGCCTCGGGGTCACCCTGCCTCGGGGTCACCCTGCCTCGGGGTCACCCTGCCTCGGGGTCACCCTGCCTCGGGGTCACCCTGCCTCGGGGTCACCCTGCCTCGGGGTCACCCTGCCTCGAGTGGTCACCCTGCCTCGGGGTCACCCTGCTCGGTGGTCACCCTGCCTCGGTGGTCACCCTGCCTCGGTGGGAGACGGCAGACTTGTTGAAAAAAAAAATAACACAGTTATACAAAAAGCAACAATGGAGTCACAAGAGTCACAGTTTATTCACACCATAGCCAGGAACAAGAACAGTTTATTCACACCATAGTCAGGAACAAGAACAGTACAAGATGGGTAGGTGCACGCAACCCAGGTGTACGCAGCCCTGGTGCACGCAGCCCAGGTGCACACCCATGTGCACGCAGCCCAGGTGCACGCAGCCCAGGTGCACGCAACCCAGATGCACGCAGCCCAGGTGCACGCAGCCTAGATGCACGCAGCCTAGATGCACGCAACCCGGGTGCACACCCAGGTTCACGCAACCCAGGTGCAAGCAGTCCTGGTGCACGCAGCGCAGGTGCACGGAGCCCGGGTGCACGCAACACAATGTTACCTATACAGAGATAACTAGTTAGTTGTCCAAGTGGGAGCGAAACGTCGTCTTAAGTTTGTCTTGTATGTGTAGGTTATTTGTGTATTGTTCCAGTCACGGTATTCTTCCAGTCACGGTATTGTGCCAGTTACGGTATTGTTCCAGTCACGGTATTGTTCCAGTCACGGTATTGTGCCAGTCACGGTATTGTTCCAGTCACGGTATTGTGCCAGTTACGGTATTGTGCCAGTTACGGTATTGTGCCAGTCACGGTATTGTGCCAGTCACGGTATTGTGCCAGTCACGGTATTGTTGCCAGTCACGGTATTGTTCCAGTCACGGTATTGTTCCAGTCACGGTATTGTGCCAGTCACGGTATTGTGCCAGTCACGGTATTGTGCCAGTCACGGTATTGTGCCAGTCACGGTATTGTGCCAGTCACGGTATTGTGCCAGTCACGGTATTGTGCCAGTCACGGTATTGTGCCAGTCACGTATTGTGCCAGTCACGGTATTGTGCCAGTCACGGTATTGTGCCAGTCACGGTATTGTGCCAGTCACGGTATTGTGCCAGTCACTGTATTGTGCCAGTCACGGTATTGTTCCAGTCACGGTATTGTTTCAGTCACGGTATTGTTCCAGTCACGGTATTGTGCACCACCACACACCTGGAAGACACCTGTAAGATGAGTGAGGAGGTCAGATGTTAATGCACCACCACACACCTGGAAGACACCTGTCAGCATCATCGCAGGTTTAAGAGAGCAACACCTGCCTCACACTTCGCACTCGTCACGGATAGCAAAGATGGATGGATAGACTGCAGGGAGAGGAGTTCGTCCTTCCAACACCACGTTTGTTTTCCCTCTCATGACAGGTTCATTTACATGTTGATTCACGACCAGTCTATATCATTGAAATCACGAAACAAGTGATTTTGAATCATTAACAGAACTGCGGCTTGGCCAGGATTCGATCCTGCGTTCCCATGCCCATCCCTGTGTGAACTGAACAAAGTACGCATCCCTCTATCCACTAGACCACTAACCACCAAGGATGGTGGTTAGTGGTCATCCCACAAGAAGGAAATACACTGGCAGGTAGGTGTGGCAGCGCTGAACACACGTGTTGCCCTGCAACGTTGCTATCCCCACGCTCGCTGGTATGATGGTTATTGAGTTTAAGTGTCTTACAAGAGTTTTATACACGAGATGAAGGTGTCGAGATGTGTGACGAAGAGTGTTTACAGTGGTAAACATTTGAACAAACACTAGCACATATTACAAAACCTTTAGGTCATTGGTCCTTGATCACTTCTAACAAACAGAGGTTAAAAAGACAGTATATGTATATATATATATATATATATATATATATATATATATATATATATATATATATATATATAGGCGGAGAGTGAGGTGTGACACATGGTGACCTGAAGAATGACATATTGGAATGAGGTCAGGTAGACAATGTGATCATGTTGAGTTCATTCCACTGTCACTGTTGAATTCATTCAACTGTTACTGTTGAGTTCATTCCACTGTTACTGTTGAGTTCATTCCACTGTTACTGTTGAGTTCATTCCACTGTTACTGTTGAGTTCATTCCACTGTTACTGTTGAGTTCATTCCACTGTTACTGTTGAACTCATTCCACTGTTGCTGTTGAGTTCATTCACTGTCACTGTTGAGTTCATTCCACTGTCACTGTTGAACTCATTCCACTGTTACTGTTGAGTTCATTCCACTGTCACTGTTGAACTCATTCCACTGTCACTGTTGAGTTCATTCCACTGTCACTGTTGAACTCATTCCACTGTCACTGTTGAGTTCATTCCACTGTTGCTGTTGAGTTCATTCCACTGTTACTGTTGAGTTCATTAACTGTACTGTTGAGTTCATTCCACTGTCACTGTTGAACTCATTCCACTGTTACTGTTGAGTTCATTCCACTGTCACTGTTGAACTCATTCCACTGTCACTGTTGAGTTCATT
>WNWK01004319.1:0-125000 GCA_009830355.1 Cherax destructor | reverse complement strand
TTGGTAATAGGTAATACATATTTTAAGAAAAAGAGGATATGTAAGTATACAAGATATTATATAGGGCATAATGACAATAATTTGTTAGACTAGGTATTGGTAGATTAAAGACTAATGGGTAGACTTTAGGATGTGCATGTTTAGAGAGGGGCCACAGATATATCAGATAATTTTTTATTTGTAGCTACAGTGAGAGTAAAAGGTAGATGGGAAACAAGGAGAATGGTATCATCAAGTAATAGAGAGGTGAAGGTTTATAAACTAGAGGAGGAGGCAGTTAGGAAGAAAGATGGGCTAGTGAGAGTATAGGTAATGAGGTTGAAGAGGTATGGGATAAATTTAAGAATATAGTGTTAGAGTGTTCAGTAAAAGTTTGTGGTTATAGGAAAGTGGGTGTGGGAGGGAAGTAGAGCGATTGGTGGAATGATGTAAAGAGAGTAGTAAGAGAGAAAAAGTTAGCATATGAGAGGTTTCTACAAAGTAGAAGTGATGCAAGGAGGGAGGAGTATATGGAGAGAAAAAGAGGTTAAGAGAGTGGTGCAGGAATGTAAAAGGAGAGGAAATGAGAGAGTGGGTAAGATACTATCAACAAATTTTGCTGAGAATAAGAAAAAGATTTGGAGTGAGATTAATAAGTTATGAAAGCCTAGGGAACGAATGGATTTGACAGCTAAAACTAGAGGAGGGTTATTTGATGAAGAGTTGGAAGTATCGGAAAGATGGAGGGAATATTTTGAGGAACTGTTAAATGATGATGAAGATAGGAAAGTTGTGATTTCGTGCATTGGGCAGAGAGGTATAACATCTTGTAGGAGTGTGGAAGACACAGTTGTGAGTGTGGGGAAAGTGCGTGAGGCAGTGAGTAGAATGAAAGGGGGTAAAGCAGATGGGATTGATGGGATAAAGACAGAAATGTTAACAGTAGGTGGGGATATAGTTTTGGAGTGATTTGCATTTTTATTTAATAAATGTATGGAAGAGGGGAGGGTACCTAGATATTCTCAGAGTATAGTTCCTTTGTATAAAGGCAAAGGATAAAAAAAAGAAATTGTAAAAGTTATAGGAGAATAAGCCTGTTGAGTATACTTGGTCAAGTGATTGGTAGAGTTATTGTTGAAAGAATTAAAAGATGGAGCGCAGGATCGCAGATGAAGGGTAGGGGATGTGTAGACCAAGTGTTTACAGTGAAGCAGATAGATGAACAGTAGTATTTAAATAAGGGTAAAGAAGTTTTAGTTGCATTTATGGATTTGGAAAAGGCTTATGAAAAGGTAGATAGGAGAGCAGTGTGGCAGATGCCGCAAATATATGGAATAGGAGGTAGGTTACTGAAAGCAGTTAAGAGTTTTTTCGAGGATAGTGAGACTCAGGTTAGAGTATGTAGGAGAGGGATGTGTGATGTCACCGTGGTTGTTCAATATATTTATAGATGGGGTTGTAAGAGAAGTGAATGTTCGGGTGTTGGCAAGAGGTGTGGGGTTAAGAGATAAAGAATCTAACACAAAGTGGGAGTTGTTACAGTTGCTTTTTGCTGATGACACTGTGCTTTTGGAAGATTTTGAAGAGAAGTTGCATAAGTGAACGAGTTTGGAAGGGTATGTAAAAGAAGGAAATTTAAAGTGAACGTAGGAAAGAGCAAGGTGATGAAGATAACAAAAAATTTAGGTAATAAAAGACTGGATATCAGTTGGAGGGAGAGAGTATGGAGGAGGTGAATTTATTCAGATATTTGGGAGTGGACGTGTCAGCAGATGGGTCTATGAAAGACGAAGTGACTCATAGAATTGATGAGAGGGAATATGGTGAGTGGATCACTGAGGAGTCTGTGGAGACAAAGAATGTTATCCCTGGAAGCAAAGATGGGAATGTATGAGTATAGTGGTACCAACGCTCTTATATGGGTGTGAAACGTGTGGTGAATGTTGCAACAAGGAGACGGCTGGAGGCAGTGGAGATGTGTCTGAGGGCCATGTGTACTCGCCTAATTGTACTCACCTAATTGTGGTTGCAGGGGTCGAGACTCAGCTCCTGGCCCCGCCTCTTCACTGTCCGCTACTGGGTCTCTGCTCTCCCTGCTCCATGAGCTTTATCATACCTCGTCTTAAAACTATGTATGGTTCCTGCCTCCACTATATCTTTCTCTAGACTATTCCACTTCCTGACTACTCTGTGGCTGAAGAAATGCTTCCTAACATCCCTTTGACTCATCTGAGTCTTCAGCTTCCAGTTGTGTCCCCTTGTTTCTGTGTTCCCTCTCTGGAACATCCTGTCACTGTCTACCTTGTCGATTCCCCGCAGTATTTTTTATGTCGTTATCATGTCTCCTCTGACCCTTCTTTCTTCCAGTGTTGTTAGTCCTATTTCCCTCAACCTTTCTTCATAGGACAGACCTCTGAGTTGTGGAACTAACCTTGTCGCAAACCTTTGCACTTTCTCTAGTTTCTTTACGTGCTTGACCAGGTGTGGGTTCCAGACTGGTGCTGCATATTCTAGTATGGGCCTGACGTACACGGTGTACAGTGTCTTGAACGATGTGTGGTGTGAATATAATGCAGAAACCGTAGCTTGGAGATTAGGAGGAGGTGCGGGGTTTCCAGACGTATTATCCAGAGGGCAGAGGAAGGGTTGTTGAGTTGGTTTGGATATTTAGAGAGGATGAAACAAAATAGAATGATTTGGAGGGCATATAAATCTGTAATGGAAGGAAGGCGGGTTAGGGGTCGTCCTAGGAAAGGTTGGAGGGAGGGGGTAAAAGAGGTTTTGTGTGCGAGGGGCTTGGACTTCCAGCAAGCAAGCGGGAGCGTTTTAGATAGGAGCAAGTGGAGACAAATAGTTTTTATGACTCGATGTGCTGTTGGAGTGTGAGCAATGTAACATTTATGAAGGGATTCGGGGAAACCGGTTAGCTAAACTTGAGTCCTGGAGGTGGGAAGTACAGTGTCTGCACTCTGAAGGAGAGATGTTGATATGTAGGCACTCCAGTAGCAAGATAGTGATGGGGTGAATGATGATGAAAGTGTTTCTTCTTTTTCTGGTCACCCAGCCTTGGTGGGAAACGGCCGACGTGTTAATAAAAAAATAAAATATATATTTATTTTTTGTGTGTTCAGTTTGTTAATGAAGATAAATATGTAATGAAGGACAGGTGACTGTGTACACTGTAAGACAACACAGGATATATACACACTGAGTTGTCAGTTTCTAAACCCATATATGCTGAGTGTTGAATCTCTATGTAAAGGATTAAAATATTCTTGTGTGGTGGTGAAAACGTTACTTGCAGTCTTTATGATTCTAGTGTGATAGATAGGCTTCAACCCTTCCCCTCATTAACAAGACAAAACAGAATTTATAAGATTGATGTTGATAATACTAAAAATAATGGAAGCTATGCTAATTATTTTACCGGTTATCATGGTCTATTTTAGTTTGTGTGTATAATACACACTGTCACTTTAGTTGTGGCAGTTTGTCTACTGCGTCAACATTAATAACGTCAGCCATGGTATTATACTGAACACGCTGCCTGACATTATCTTGCAATATCTAAATGGACAATTCTGTCAATACTCAAGACAGCCATGCCACCAGTCCTCTGATGGAGGTAGAGCAGTGTGTTTATCTCTGCTCTCTTCCCTTCCCTGCTCTTCCCTTCCCTGCCCTTCTCCTCCCTCCACCTCTCCATACTTGAGAAAATTGCAACTATGTACTATCAGCTAAGTGGGGCCATTCCTTTAGACCAACTCCCCCACATATTGGTAATAAATACAATCTATATCATCACCTACTGACAGCTACTACCATCCTTATTTTCACGTACAAATAGTCAACACCATTCTTACTCTCAATTACTGATAGTCACTATTATCACTATACCTAAGTCACTAAGCTGGTTTTACCCCACAATGTAAATCTGGCCAGACTGCTTGATACAATGGAAAGATTTACTGTAAATATTTTTTTTGTTTTTAAGAATAATGGGAGAATGAAATACAGGTTTATCAAGAATGCACAGAGCAACACAGTTAATTTACAAGAAAATCTCTTCTGATCAGCTTAAACCTTAAACACTGGTCATTCTTAGAGGACAGGTTTTGATTGTTTTGGCCTCTGTAGGTCCTAATTTATATTTTATTGAAGAAATTTGGTTAAACTAAAATATTGGTTTCCTTACTATAACTTGGGATTGCGTCATCAGATTGACTTCAAGATTTTATTGCCGATAACTTGTTAATGCAACTTCTGGGCGGCTTCAAACTTAGTGCTGATGTATTTTTCTTTTATGTTGAGCTGTGTGAGATTATCAGAATGCCTCTTCAGTCTGGCTTTAAACTTTCAAAGTTGGTGTTTGTTGGTGGAAAGTTTGAATTAGTTTGGAGCTTTGTGTGTCCTAGTTTGCAATTTTAAGTGAAATTGGGATACTAATGTCCATGTGACAACTTGTAAATTCCTGTTGTGATTCTTTTCAGACCTTGAACGCTAATATTTAACTACATTATAAACATATGCCGCACTCTGCACTATTCCTTTCTTGCAAATTACGATACGGGGAGCTGGAGTAAAGTAATGAGGGGATACCTTTCACGGATCGCACAGTGTTGACCGAAGTACATCAAGTTGTTAAAATGGTTGGTGAAGCACAGAACTTTAAGTATGATAAAGCACTCGGGGAGTGGAGTGTCAGGTATCCCGGAATGGGACTTTTAAGTGCTTGACTAAATTTGTTTCGTCTTCCTAATATTCAGTGTTATTTTCTTCGTAAATCGAGAACCCTTCATCCGACTGAATTAAAAATTTGAACATTTGTTTACAATAATGAGCAGATTCTGGGAACACTTGGGGTGTTCACATGCCCATCACCGAGGTTAATGAACTCACTACCAACATCTTGGAATGACTAGAATAGCTTGCATAAACTCTCACTGGCATAGTTGCAGACCTATAAAAGAAGGTTGCCTCATAATTCCTCGTGGGTGGAGTGACACTCAAGTGTCGTGGCTGCTGCAGACTTGACCATTTTATGTGTTTAATTATGTGAAATATTTATTCCTGTTTAATCATCGCGATCCAAACACATGTGTCTGCGTCTTCTGAATGTCTTTAATAACTGATTGCGTCTTCTGAATGTCTTTAATAACTGATTGCGTCTTCTGAATGTCTTTAATAACTGATTGCGTCTTCTGAATGTCTTTAATAACTGATTGCGTCTTCTGAATGTCTTTAATAACTGATTGCGTCTTCTGAATGTCTTTAATAACTGATTGCGTCTTCTGAATGTCTTTAATAACTGATTGCGTCTTCTGAATGTCTTTAATAACTGATTGCGTCTTCTGAATGTCTTTAATAACTGATTGCGTCTTCTGAATGTCTTTAATAACTGATTGCGTCTTCTGAATGGCTTTAATAACTGATTGCGTCTTCTGAATGTCTTTAATAACTGATTGCGTCTTCTGAATGACTTTAATAACTGATTGCGTCTTCTGAATGTCTTTAATAACTGATTGCGTCTTCTGAATGTCTTTAATAACTGATTGGTCTTCTGAATGTCTTTAATAACTGATTGCGTCTTCTGAATGTCTTTAATAACTGATTGCGTCTTCTGAATGTCTTTAATAACTGATTGCGTCTTCTGAATGGCTTTAATAACTGATTGCGTCTTCTGAATGTCTTTAATAACTGATTGCGTCTTCTGAATGTCTTTAATAACTGATTGCGTCTTCTGAATGACTTTAATAACTGATTGCGTCTTCTGAATGTCTTTAATAACTGATTGCGTCTTCTGAATGTCTTTAATAACTGATTGCGTCTTCTGAATGTCTTTAATAACTGATTGCGTCTTCAGAATGTCTTTAAGAACTGATTGCGTCTTCTGAATGTCTTTAATAACTGATTGCGTCTTCTGAATGACTTTAATAACTGATTGCGTCTTCTGAATGACTTTAATAACTGATTGCGTCTTCTGAATGTCTTTAATAACTGATTGCGTCTTCTGAATGTTTTTAATAACTGATTGCGTCTTCTGAATGTCTTTAATAACTGATTGCGTCTTCAGAATGTCTTTAATAACTGATTGCATCTTCTGAATGTCTTTAATAACTGATTGCGTCTTCTGAATGTCTTTAATAACTGATTGCGTCTTCTGAATGTCTTTAATAACTGATTGCGTCTTCTGAATGTCTTTAATAACTGATTGCGTCTTCAGAATGTCTTTAATAACTGATTGCATCTTCTGAATGTTTTTAATAACTGATTGCGTCTTCTGAATGTCTTTAATAACTGATTGCGTCTTCTGAATGTCTTTAATAACTGATTGCGTCTTCTGAATGTCTTTAATAACTGATTGCGTCTTCTGAATGTCTTTAATAACTGATTGCGTCTTCTGAATGTCTTTAATAACTGATTGCGTCTTCTGAATGTCTTTAATAACTGATTGCGTCTTCTGAATGTCTTTAATAACTGATTGCGTCTTCTGAATGTCTTTAATAACTGATTGCGTCTTCAGAATGTCTTTAATAACTGATTGCGTCTTCTGAATGTCTTTAATAACTGATTGCGTCTTCTGAATGTCTTTAATAACTGATTGCGTCTTCTGAATGACTTTAATAACTGATTGCGTCTTCTGAATGACTTTAATAACTGATTGCGTCTTCTGAATGACTTTAATAACTGATTGCGTCTTCTGAATGTCTTTAATAACTGATTGCGTCTTCTGAATGTCTTTAATAACTGATTGCGTCTTCTGAATGTCTTTAATAACTGATTGCGTCTTCAGAATGTCTTTAATAACTGATTGCGTCTTCTGAATGTCTTTAATAACTGATTGCGTCTTCTGAATGTCTTTTAATAACTGATTGCGTCTTCTGAATGTCTTTAATAACTGATTGCGTCTTCTGAATGTCTTTAATAACTGATTGCGTCTTCAGAATGTCTTTAATAACTGATTGCGTCTTCAGAATGTCTTTAATAACTGATTGCATCTTCTGAATGTTTTTAATAACTGATTGCGTCTTCTGAATGTCTTTAATAACTGATTGCGTCTTCTGAATGTCTTTAATAACTGATTGCGTCTTCTGAATGTCTTTAATAACTGATTGCGTCTTCTGAATGTCTTTAATAACTGATTGCGTCTTCTGAATGTCTTTAATAACTGATTGCGTCTTCTGAATGTCTTTAATAACTGATTGCGTCTTCAGAATGTCTTTAATAACTGATTGCGTCTTCTGAATGTCTTTAATAACTGATTGCGTCTTCTGAATGACTTTAATAACTGATTGCATCTTCAGAATGTCTTTAATAACTGATTGCGTCTTCTGAATGTCTTTAATAACTGATTGCGTCTTCTGAATGTCTTTAATAACTGATTGCGTCTTCAGAATGTCTTTAATAACTGATTGCGTCGTCTGAATGACTTTAATAACTGATTGCGTCTTCTGAATGTCTTTAATAACTGATTGCGTCTTCAGAATGTCTTTAATAACTGATTGCGTCTTCTGAATGTCTTTAATAACTGATTGCGTCTTCTGAATGGCTTTAATAACTGATTGCGTCTTCTGAATGTCTTTAATAACTGATTGCGTCTTCTGAATGACTTTAATAACTGATTGCGTCTTCTGAATGTCTTTAATAACTGCTGCTTCTTATACCCAGGAGGTTTTCCATTCTGCTTAGTTTGTGTGGGAAAAATTGTGATATAAATATTATTTTTTTAAATATGGAATCCCTCTGATTTTTATCAAATTGGACTGTCTTAAAATATACAAAATCTATTTTTTTTCTTAGAGGATTGTAGAGAATTTTAAAAGTAATGTTGTGTGACCCTGATGAGTTTAATGTTTATTTATAATTATAATACACTTGCAAAAGAAATTTGAAAAATATTGAATACTCTCTTTGTTTATTGTGTTTTTAAATATTTTTTGTTTCTTCCAACTTTTCGTTTTTATTTTGTTCATAACTCGAGAAGGCTCCTCCAATCAGCTTCCACATTTGAGTGGTTGTTGAGAGTCACCAGGGCCAGAGTCTTGCAACAACTGGCATGTTCACTCTGACCAAACTTGTTGAACACGTTCCTGGCATCCTGCAATAACTCGGATAGATTCCAAAACCTTCAATTTGCTAATTTTAGTAAATTGTTTCCCATGCAAAATAATGCTTCTTCTGATCGGCTTCAAACTCTAAACGCTGGTGCATGTTAATTAAAAATATTTTTTATGTTGATTGAGAAATGTGTGGGTGCCGATTTGTCATTTTTAAACCAATTTTATCAAACTACTTTTTTAAAAGTAAAAGTCAGATATTTTTTCTTATAGAATTGTAGATAAAAAAATAATAAAGACTGAAAAAAAATGAAAATGATGGTTATATGACGTTTTAACTATTCTTGGAACATTTGTCAGCAACATTTCATCTCTGAAATTCTCGACTGTGGCTTCAAATTTTGAAGTCAGGTGTAAGGTAGCCAGGCCAGCATTGACAGGTCAGTCCCATGTGTGGGTGACCTGTAAACTGTGTCGTAGGTCAGTCCCATGTTTGGGTGACCTGTAAACTGTGTCGTAGGTCAGTCCCATGTGTGGGTGACCTGTAAACTGTGTGTCGTAGGTCAGTCCCATGTGTGGGTGACCTGTAAACTGTGTCGTAGGTCAGTCCCATGTGTGGGTGACCTGTAACTGTGTCGTAGGTCAGTCCCATGTGGGTGACCTGTAAACTGTGTCGTAGGTCAGTCCCATGTGTGGGTGACCTGTAAACTGTGTCGTAGGTCAGTCCCATGTGTGGGTGACCTGTAAACTGTGTCGTAGGTCAGTCCCATGTGTGGGTGACCTGTAAACTGTGTGTCGTAGGTCAGTCCCATGTGTGGGTGACCTGTAAACTGTGTGTCGTAGGACAGTCCCATGTGTGGGTGACCTGTAAACTGTGTCGTAGGTCAGTCCCATGTGTGGGTGACCTGTAAACTGTGTCGTAGGTCAGTCCCATGTGTGGGTGACCTGTAAACTGGGTCGTAGGTCAGTCCCATGTGTGGGTGACCTGTAAACTGTGCCGTAGGTCAGTCCCTGATATTATTTCCTTGTGATAGGTGGATACAGGATCCTCTGACTGCCTTCAGAATTTCAACACTGATGCATCCTGGGGATAAATGGTATCAGATACCGTCAGAGTGGAAAAAATGAGATAATGTTCAGAGAACTTAATAGACCATATGCAACATATGCAACACCAACCTTCTTAGTGAGATACACCACTGGAAAAATAAACACAAATGCAGTATAACGTGATTATTGACTACGTTTCGCCCACACAGTGGGCTTTATCAAGTCACAAACAGATCTACCTGGGTGAAGAGTACGTGAGAATATAGATAGTGGAGAGTCAGGTGGAGAATGTTGGGTAGGTTGTGTTAAGGACGGTTCTGCAGGTCCGTCAGGGAGGTTGTGTTAGAGACGGTCCTGCAGGTCCATCAGGGAGGTTGTGTTAGAGACGGTCCTGCAGGTCCATCAGGGAGGTTGTGTTAGAGACGGTCCTGCAGGTCCATCAGGGAGGTTGTGTTAGAGACGGTCCTGCAGGTTCGTCAGGGAGGTTGTGTTAGAGACGATCCTGCAGGTCCGTCAGTGAGGTTGTGTTAGAGACGATCCTGCAGGTCCGTCAGTGAGGTTGTGTTAGAGACGGTCCTGCAGGTCCGTCAGTGAGGTTGTGTTAAAGACGATCCTGCAGGTCCGTCAGTGAGGTTGTGTTAGAGACGATCCTGCAGGTCCGTCAGTGAGGTTGTGTTAGAGACGGACCTGCAGGTCCGTCAGGGAGGTTGTGTTAGAGACGGTCCTGCAGGTCCGTCAGGGAGGTTCTGTTAGAGACGGTCCTGCAGGTCCGTCAGCGAGGTTGTGTTAGAGACGGACCTGCAGGTCCGTCAGGGAGGTTGTGTTATGGACGGTCCTGCAGGTCCGTCAGGGAGGCTGTGTTAGGGACGGTCCTGCAGGTCCGTCAGGGAGGTTGTGTTAGGGACGGTCCTGCAGGTCCGTCAGGGAGGTTGTGTTAGGGACGGTCCTGCAGGTCCGTCAGGGAGGCTGTGTTAGGGACGGTCCTGCAGGTCCGTCAGGGAGGTTGTGTTAGAGACGGTCCTGCAGGTCCGTCAGGGAGGTTGTGTTAGGGACGGTCCTGCAGGTCCGTCAGGGAGGTTGTGTTAGGGACGGTCCTGCAGGTCCGTCAGGGAGGCTGTGTTAGAGACGGTCCTGCAGGTCCGTCAGGGAGGTTGTGTTAGGGGTATAATAATGATTCTTATACATTAAAAAAAAATAACGTCAAAACTATTTGCAAAGCAACGTAGAAATTGTATTCCGGCAGAATTAATAATTTCCGATAACTGGGCTGGAAGAAAGAATAAAAACAGATTTTTGACACTGAAATATTCCTTAAATTATGCACCATTTCTCACAACAAAAAGTCGACTTTCATGATTGTTTTTTAAGGTGACACAAACTCCCGTTCCAGTTGTATTAATGCAATTGGTTTCTGTGAAATAACATTAAAAATGACTCTTGTGGTCAGAAATAAATCAATGTTTGAGTTTATTGTATTATCCTGGGTTAAACCTATATGTTCACTTATTGTATTATCCTGGGTTAAACCTATATGTTCACTTATTGTATTATCCTGGGTTAAACCTATATGTTCACTTATTGTATTATCCTGGGTTAAACCTATGTAATGTTCACTTATTGTATTATCCTGGGTTAAACCTACATAATGTTCACTTATTGTATTATCCTGGGTTAAACCTACATAATGTTCACTTATTGTATTATCCTGGGTTATACCTACATAATGTTCACTTATTGTATTATCCTGGGTTATACCTACATAAGTGAACACATAATGTTCACTTCATCAGTATTACTTATTTACATTCACACTTTAAATATTTAAACACTGGTAAGTCTTTCTTAGAGAAAATTTGTGATTTATTTTCGTGTGTGTTGGTCCGTTTGTTTGATTTATAGAATAAACTGGCAATTTTTAAATTATTCTCATACGATAATTTCTGAGTGACTCGTCTAAGTCCCTTCATTTTTCATTGATGATTGCTTCATAATTCAAATTCTGACTGGCTTCAAACTTGATGTGCTTGTGTATCTTAGGATGCTGGTCCTTCTGTGATAAAATGATCGTTCTTCTTTAACTCTCCTTCAAAGCTGATAGTCTCTTAATAATAATAGTAATCTTTATTTCTATAAGTACATGATGCAGCTTATACAGACCATAACTGACATCAGTGACATACTGTATAGAAACTCCCTTGTTATGCAGACCATTTCAGGCAACTTAAGTTCATTTTGTCCCCCCAGGATGCGACCCAAACCAGTCGACTAATACCCAGGTACCTATTTACTGTTAGGTGAACAGGGACAGTAAGTGTCTTAAGGAAACACGCCCCCAGTGTTTCCACCCGTACCGGGGATCGAACCACGGATCTCATTGTGTGTGCTGAGTGCGCTACCAACTGAGCTATGGGAAAGTTTGAATTAGGTTAGGGTTATATGTCATAATTTTCCAGTTTTATTGAAAAATAAAATTGGGATACTAGTGTCCATGTGTTAACGTGTGAATACCAGATCTTAACTACATTAAAAACTTATGCCAAGACGAGCCTAGCATGGGCCAGTAGGCCTCTGCAGTGCTTCTTTTTTTATGTTCTTCACTAATATTTTCGCAGCATTGAGGTAGAGGGGGCTGGGGTTATGTAACAGGGATACCTTTCCTGGATCACACAGCCACCGAAATACAAGTTGTTGACACGGTGTGGCTCCCATTGATGACAACACCAGGTGTAACTTGACACGATGTGGCTCCATCTGATCACAACACCACTTGTAACTTGACACGGTGTGGCATCCTGTGATGACAGCACTAAGTTTATCTTGACATGGTGTGGCTTCTGATATCAACACCAGGTGTAACTTGACCCGGTGTGGCTCCTGATGCCAACACCAAGTGTAACTTGACACGGTGTGGCTCCTGATGCCAACACCAGTAATACAGTGTTCTGATGCCAACACAGGTAACTTGACACGTGGCTGGCAAATCACGTGGCATGCCAACACCAAGGCTTGACCTTGGATCAACACCAGGAACTGCCCGGTGTGGCTCTGATGCCAACGGAATCGTGTGGCTCATCCAACCCGTGTAACTTGACCCGGTGGGCTCTGATGCCAACACCGTGTAACTTGACACGGTGTGGCTCCTGATGCCAACACCAAGTGTAACTGGTGGCTGACACTTGACCCGGTGTGGCTCCTGATGCCAACACCAAGTGTAACTTGACACGGTGTGGCTCCTGATGCCAACACCAAGTGTAACTTGACCCGGTGTGGCTCCTGATGCCAACACCAAGTGTAACTTGACACGGTGTGGCTCCTGATGCCAACACCAGGTGTAACTTGGTGTGGCATGCTACGAGTATGCTACATTTTATTCGGCGTGTCACACTCCCATATAGGCTGCCTCCCAACCAGTGAACCGGGTGCTAAGGGTTTAACGATCAGTAGGGTACCCGTCGTTAAATCAGTACCTTGGTTCATTGGTCAATCACAGACAACCCTGCCAACGCTGAAGCAACGTGGTTCACTTGTGGCAAGCGAATTGACAGACTTGCCTGAGTTGCTGGTCGAGCACGGTGCACTCTCTCTGGCTTCTGCTTATGCCATCTTTTATCACTGTGGTGTACACTTACTATTCCACCTCTGTACGTAGTGTACATACTTGTATATATCTAGCAAATTATATCTGGTAGGAAAATACAAGTCATATACTATTGTTGAGCTTTGTTGGCTCCACTTTGAATCCCATTACGACCAGGTTCACAGGCCGTACTGTACCTGTGTTCGTAATACTTGACATGGTGTGGCTCCTGATACCAACACCAGATACAACCTGACACGGTGTGGCTCCCTCCCTCCACACTTATTACTTCCTGCTGACATAAATAAAGTCAATAAACCTGGCGCAACATGCATTGCTTCTGGTACCGTAATAAAACGTTAGTAAAGCTTTTTATTACAAAGGATGGTGATGATTGAGGAGTGAGGCTGGAGTAGCTGGTGTACAATTAGTAGTCAAAACTTGTAGACCAATCCACTGGATCAATGCTCTGGTAGTCCAGAAGACCAGACATGTGGAACAGTGCAGTGGACCGTTGATTTAGTGATCCAGATGTGTGGACCAGTGTAGTGGAGCGTTGCTTTGGTGGTCCAAACATATATACCTGTGTAGCGGAGCGTTGCTTTGGTGGTCCAGATGTGTGGACCGAACGTGTGGTCCAATCCGGTGGATCAATGCTCTATGTAAGTTACCAGCAGACCAGGACAGGTGGCGACACCTGGAAGATGCTTACACACTTCCCCTCTCCTATCCCCCTCCCCCCTACAAAAAAAACACCTTTCCTCATCCATCAATTTTCCTAAGTGGTACACCTGCCCCAAGTGCTATACGTGCTTCAAGCGCAACACCGGTTTCTGGGATCAATACCAAGATAAAAGAAGCGTACACATGCCGTGAATTGAGTTTTGTGTACTTAGAACATACTTGATAATGTATAAATGCGAGGGCGCGCGCTCATACCCGCCACAGAATAGCATGAGGCTAAGAGGAGAATATGATGAGAGCAACAGAGCAATGGCGGACATACTATCTGAGGTGGCCAGAAGGGCTCACGTGGGTAAGGCAAAGTTACTAGTTATTTCAATCACAAGGAGATTGACTGGGAAAACCTGGAGCCACAAGGGGAACCAAAAACTTGGAGAGCTAAGATGATGGAGGTGGTACTGGAAAACATCATGCATCAACACAGAGAGAGAGAGAGAGAGAGGAGAGGATGAACCAGCAAGGCTGGACCTCATATTCACCTTGAGTAATTCTGACATTGAGGACATATGAATGGCTCCACGGAGCCAGTGATCACGTGGTTCTGAACTTCGAATACATTGTAGAGTTAAAAGTGGAGAGGGAAGCAGCACGAGTAGGACGGGAGAATCCAAACTACAAAAGAGGGAACTACACAGGCATGAGGAATTTCCTGCATGAGGTACAGTGGGAAAGAGAACTGGTGGAAAAAACTGTAAATTAAATGATGGAATACGTGACCAAAAAATGCAAGTAGGCAGTGGAGAGGTTCGTACCCAAAGGCAGCAGAAACAATACGAAGACCAAAACGAGCCCTTTATTCACCCAAAGGTGTAGAAAGACCAAAACTAAGTGCACTAGAGAATGGAAGAAGTATAGAAGACACAGGGGATTAGCCGAAGAGCCAGAAATAAATACGCATGGATAAGTAGGGAGGCCCAGCGGCAATGCGAGAATGATATAGCATCGAAAGTCAAATCTGACCCAAAATTGTTGCAGAGCCACGTCAGGAGGAAAACGTCGGTCAAGGATCAGGTAATTAGATTGAGGAAGGAATGAGGGGAGATCACAAGAAACGAAAAAAATATGCGAGGAGCTCAACTCGAGCTTCAAGAACGTGTTTTCATTGAAGACAGAAAGGAGAAGAAGCTGCTAAGTGACCTAGATACCTCAAAGTCGGTGGGACCGGATATCTCTCCGTGGGTTCTGAGAGAGGGATCAGAAGCACTGTATGCACCACTAACAACACTTTTCAACACATGTATCGAAACAGTGCAACTACCTAAAGTGTGGAAGACAGCAAAAGTAGACCCAATCTTTAAGAAAGGAGACAGGCAGGTGGCATTAAACTACAGACCAGTGTCACTGACATGTCTAGTATACAGTTATAGAGAAGCTTATCAGAAGAGTGATGGAGCACCTAGAAAGGAATGAGCTTATAAACGATAACCAGCACGATTTCAGGGAAGGAAAATACTTTCACAAACCTACTGGAGTTTTACGACAAGGTGGCAGAAGTAAGACGAAAGAGAGAGAGAGAGAGAGAGAGAGAGATGGGTAGACTGCTTTTTCTTGGACTGCAAGAAGGCTTTCGACACAGTTCCGCATAAGAGATTAGTGCAAAAGCTAGAGCAGGTAGGAATAACATGAAAGGCATTGCAATGGATCAAAGAATACTTGACAGGAAGGAAACAACGAGTGATGGTTCGTAACGAGGTGTCAGAGTGGGCGCCTGTGACGAGTGGAGTTCCACAAGGGTCAGTCCTAGGGCTGGTGCTGTTTCTGGTATATGTGAATGGCATGACGGAAGGGATAGATTCAGAGGTGTTCCTGTTTGTAGACGATGTGAAGCTAATACGAAGAATTCAAGCGGATGAGGATCAGATGGGCCTACAAATGAATCTGAACAGGTTGCAAGCCTGGTTCAATTGGCTCCTGGAGTTTAACTCCACCAGATGCAGAGTCATGAAGACTGGAGAAGGTGAAAGAAGACCGCAGACAGAGTGCAGGCTAGGGAACCAAACACTGCGAACCTCACTCGAGCAAAAAATATCTTGGGGTGAATATAATACCGAGCACATCTCCTGAGGTGCACATCAACCAAATAACTGCTGAAGCATGTGGGCGCCTGGCAAACCTAAGAATAGCGTTTTGACACCTGAGTAATGAATCATTCAAGACTCTGTACACCATATACGTCAGGCCCACATTGGAGTATGCAGTACCAATATGGAACTCACACCTGGTCAAGCACGTCAAGAAATTAGAGAAAGTGCAAAGGTTTGCAACAAGACTAGTCCCGGCGCTAAGGGGTATGTCCTACAAAGAGAGGTTAAGGGAACTCAGCCTGATGACACTGGAGGACAGGAAGGATAAGGGGGGACATGATAAAACATAAAATACTGAGAGTAATAGACAAGGTGGATAGGGACAGGATGTTTCAGAGATGGGAAACAACAACAAGGGGACACAACTGGAAGCTGAAAACTCGAATGAGTCACAGGGATGTTAGGAAGTATTTCTTCAGCCATAGAGTTGTCAGGAAGTGGAACAATCTGGAGAGTGATGTAGCTTTAAGAAGAGGTACAACAAGGCTCATGGAGCAGGGAGAGATTGTACCTAGTAGCAACCAGCGAAGAGGCGGAGCCAGAAGCTGTGACTCAACCCGTACAACAACAAAAAGGTGAGTACAATTGGGTGAGTCTACACACACACACACACACACACACACACACACACACACAACATTACAGAATCACCAAGTAGAGAAAATTATAATGATAAAAGAAGTGAGATGGCAGATAAAGAATATTAAATGGGAAGCTAGTAGTTGGATCATACAAGATATCACCTTAGGTGTTGCGAGGAGCACATCATGTGTTCGATACTTTACCATGGTTGTATGTACAGTGAGTGGAGAGAAACAAGGCAACTGCTAGATTAGAAGATTATAGACCAGTTTTGCCGACTTAGTACAGAAGTATAATAATTATAGCGTAAAGCACCTAGATAGACTTCCATGAGACAGTCATTAAAGGGTCAGAGCCCCAAAAATATTGTTAGGTAAAGCCGTAACGGCTTGAGAGCGAAACGTTGCCACAATAAAATATCGCATTAGTTGCACTAGTGTCCTTTTACCTAAGATATTGTCGTTAAATTTACCATCATTGTTGCTGAAAATCTTCTCTCGCGAATCTTGTAAAGTTTAATGGAAGTAACAGAAAGTGGCATCATCCTCGACCGTAGGAAACCACTGGCACTGTGGCACACACGAGTGTCAGGTAAGGTCATGCAGGAGTGACAGGGTTTTGCTCAAGTGGATAAAGTAATACTTGATTTAAAAAACAACGTGAGAAAACACTAGAACATATTAGAAGAAGTTTTGGTTCTAGGACCTTGATTACTTCTAACTTAACAGGATGTTAGAAGTGATCCGGGTCCCAGGACCGAAACGTTTCCTAATGACTATGTCCTAGTGCTGCCTCACGTGTCTTTTTAAATCAATTTGTGATAAATGGTTTTAAAAACCGACGAGTTGAAGATTGAGACACTTATGCAACATATGGGAATCTTTATTAAGGAAACGTTTCGCCCCACAGTGGCTTCATCAGTCCAATACAAAGCAAAGAGGGGTAAGGAGAGAAGAAGTTTGAGATAATCAGTCCCTCAGATCAATTTGTGGATATTAGTGACCGAGGTTTATATCAAGGAATATTTATAAGGTAGAGAGAGCTGGTAAGGTGGTGTCCGGGTGGCCCTGGTATATATAAATTACCTGCTAGAGAAAACTGATGTCTCATTGTTTGCTGATGTGGACTTAATGAGGAAGATAACTGGAGAGAATATAAACTGACTTAAAGAAGACTTGATAAACCCGCAGGAGTGGTCAGAAGATGACTATTTGAAGAATAATAATGATCGGAAGTGAGGAACAAGATAGTGGCAAGTATGGATTGAGACGATAAAGATGAACTAAGACCATGAAAGATGTAAGAAGACTCTTGCTTGTGGGAACTAAAGGAGAAGAACCTGGCGGAAAAATCTATTTCAACATCACGTTACAAAAGTTAAGGTTAATTATTTTTTTTCTTGAGGGAAATTTAAGGTAATTAAAGGAACGTAATAATAACACCATCGACAATGTCAAGGAAAAATCTTATTAATATTTAAAGAAAAAATAACCTAAGAAACGGGGATGAGAATTTCTAAAAAAAAGTGAAGCCTTGTGTAAAGTGATCGTTGAAGGAGGGTGCCTTGATGCTAGTGAAGGGTTCTTGATTCACGGCATTGGAGCTACCCTCCCGTTACTCGGATGAAATCTGAGTGTCTGCCATTCAGCTGTATCACCCATACGAGTTTAGCGCTTCACAGAAAAATAATTTTATTTCATTATCTCTCAGTCCACAGCAGGAATCAAACT
Organism: Cherax destructor; assembly: GCA_009830355.1. Taxonomy (NCBI): domain Eukaryota; kingdom Metazoa; phylum Arthropoda; class Malacostraca; order Decapoda; family Parastacidae; genus Cherax; species Cherax destructor. The sequence continues at coordinate 107,197 of WNWK01004319.1, read as the reverse complement.
TATACACTATATATATATATATATATATATATATATATATATATATATATATATATATATATATATATATATATATATATATATATATATATATATATATACACATACATACACACATATATTCGGTACTATTGAATAACCAATATTCAGTAGCACAGAAAAACCGCAAATGTTTTCCGTCTGCTTTAGACCGTCATCAGGTGTTGTTTAATGAGTTGCAAAGATCATATACATGCGACCAGGTGAGGTGCATCTTGCAGGACACTGTAGAAGACATACTGGCCATGACAAGCAACCTTCCCTAAAATCAAACCCTACCTTAATATTTATCCAAGCTAACCCAGGAATACCCTGTCAGCATGACCACGTATTTACAGTTCTGTTGTCAAATAAGTATCTGTATATATTTATCATAAGCTAATAATTAACTATTAATTAGTAATATGTATAATGGGGAGTCAAGCGTAACATGACTTAGGTCTTGGATCTCTTTCTCTTGGTTAATTGTTTTCTTTAACTGCTGACCAAATTTAGGAAGAAACTTTTGCGAAAGAGGTTCAGTGTTTTCACTAGTAGTATTGAAAATTAGGAACATGGTTAATTATCAGCGATTCCCTAATGTTTCTCTGTGTTTGTGGTTTTTTGCATCTGTAATTCTTTGATCTTCATTTTGAAATTAACTTTTTGTGCATTCTGTCACACATGTATGTGGAAAATACAACAATTATTATTGAAAACGAGTTCTGGTACACATAAATCTATGGAGAGGATGAATGTAAGTAGTATAGGGAACGTAATGGCCTCTTCCCAGGTAGATCTCTGTCACACAATAAAGCTTACTGTATGGCAGAAACTTTGTCAATAAAAGTTCGACTTATACTGCTTTTGTCATTATCCACAGAGTATCTGTGTTGATAAGACATTTAAAATCGTTCAGTTCCCCCAGTATAACACTTGTCACAATCTGTGTACAGAATATGATGAATGCCAGAATTTATTTGGGAATCCAGTAGCGAGCTGACATGTATTGTGTGAGGAGTTGTCTTGTGAATTCTTTGAACAGAACCAACGATACCTAAAAACACTTCAGTCTAGTTACCTCGGAGAGTAACCTGAACAGTGTGGAACTGTGTATTTAGTATATTTAGTATATTTAATGTATGCCGAAAACTAACCCAGGAGAATGACGTGATACACTACTACTAATACCACGACCAAAGACCAAACGAGATGAATTGATATGTTAGTTACGTGTCTACAGGATCTGCAGCCCTCAATATCTTAAGGAAGAATGCAATGTTTTTAAAGATATGTTCCGGACGTTAAAATTTCCTGCACGCATCATCCGGGATTGCAGAGATCGTTCATACAAAATCTTCAGCGACATCAGAGAATGAGACAGAAGACTCATCCTTCCTACAGACCACACTGCAGGATATATTACACCCATCCTCTCTATGACCAACATACTAAATGTGTTGTCACAATTACATCCAGCACCATCCAAGATGTGACCAGGCAGGAAGACACCTGCCAGGACCACCACATCATTGCATGTGGCTAGAAATACGTAGGTGAGGCCCCCCTTAGACTGCAGATCATGTTGAAAGAACACCAGTGTGCGTGCAGAACTCGCATCATAAAAACACGACTGCATAATGCATAAGGACCAGAGTGCACACCGGATGTCTTGGAAGGACGCCCAGCTGGCCATAACGAAAATGGACAAAGGCGCAGAGGCATGGAAGCTGTGCTAATCCAAATTCAAAAATGCAAGTCCAACAGAATCAAGGAACTTTTAGTTTAACCAAACCTGTAGTTCAGCTTATCTTGCATAAGCGGCCTATCTGAAGGACTAGTAGTCCTGCTGCTGTGCTCCACTCTTGTAATTCACTCCATACAGTGACCTCGCTCATCCGACCACTCTTCTGATTACGCTTGTGTAAATTTGCTTGTTGTACATCTGTGTATTGAGTGTAAAAGTCTGTCCACTGGGGAAAACTCTTAGTAAAGTTCCTCTGTAAGTTGTGACTTTTTTACCACTTGTCTGCTTCGTGACGTGTCTGACACCAGCACCTCGGGGGACGCTGACACCACTACCTTGGGAGGCTGACACCACCGTGGTATGGTTTACATCTGGGTACTAATACAACCACCATCTAACCACTCCTTCCCCCCTCTTCCCTCCCCCTCCCTCCACCGCCACCCCTAACCACGTCCGAGGATGTAACTTGACTTAAGAACAAAGTTTTACCACGACACAAGTCAAGAATTTAAACTTCATGACTGAACTTGATCCTTCTATTACAAGTCTGCTTAAGTGGTTCTCAAATGGGGGGGGGGGGGAGAGTGGCGTGACCCTCCTGGGATATTGGAGGAGGAGTGGAGGCACGGGAGGTCACTGGAGGATACTCATAACTCTTTAGTCAAGTGTCAGTCTTTCTAAATAGTGGAGGATATTAAGACTGTGTAGTGGTGGAGGTCACGTTGTTTACGATCATTCATTGTTGGAGTCACAAGTTGGTCAGTGTAGTGGTGGAGGTCACATTGTTTACGATCATTCATTGTTGGAGTCACAAGTTGGTCAGTGTAGTGGTGGAGGTCACGTTGTTTACGATCATTCATTGTTGAAGTCACAAGTTGGTCAGTGTAGTGGTGGAGGTCACGTTGTTTACGATCATTCATTGTTGAAGTCACAAGTTGGTCAGTGTAGTGGTGGAGGTCACGTTGTTTACGATCATTCATTGTTGGAGTCACAAGTTGGTCAGTGTAGTGGTGGAGGTCACGTTGTTTACGATCATTCATTGTTGGAGTCACAGTTGGTCAGTGTAGTGGTGGAGGTCAGTTGTTTACGATCATTCATTGTTGGAGTCTAAGTTGGTCAGTGTAGTGGTGGAGGTCATCCCAGCCATGGATCATTCATTGTTGAGTCAAGTTGGTCATGTAGTGGTGGAGGTCACTTGTTTACGATCATTCATTGTTGGAGTCACAAGTTGGTCAGTGTAGTGGTGGAGGTCACTTGTTTACGATCATTCATTGTTGATACAGTTGGCAGTGTATGGTGGAGGTCGTTGTTTACGATCTTATTGTTGAGTCAAAGTTGGTCAGTGTAGTGGTGGAGGTCACGTTGTTTACGATCATTCATTGTTGGAGTCACAAGTTGGTCAGTGTAGTAGGTGGAGGTCACGTTGTTTACGATATTCATTGGACACGTTGGTCAGGTAGTGGTGGAGTCACCGTTGTTACGATCATTCATTGTTGAGTACAAGTTGGTCCAGTGTAGTTGGAACTGGAGTGTACGATCTTCATTTTGGTTCTAAGAATTGACACTGTTTGAGGGGATATACACGTGGGTGCTGAGGACTATAACCTGTTTAGTTGTCCTGAGACTATTCAAACACTGTTGGTTGTCCCTGGAGACTATTGAAACACCGTTGTTGTGGAGATGTCACCGTTGTTTAGACTTCAAACACCTTTTTGGTTGTCCCGAGATTTGTAACACCGTTTTTAGTTGTCCCTGGAGTATTGTAAACACCGTGTTTTGGTGTCACCTGAGAGATTGCAAACACTGTAGTTTTGGTGTCCCTGGAGACTTTATAAACACCGTGTTTGTAGTAATGCCCTGGAGCATTACACCTGTTGTTGAATCACCCTAAGACTTTCAACACCGTGTTTTGAGTGTCCTGGAACATTTTATACAACTGTGTGAGACTTTGCAAACACGTGCTTGTTGTCTGGAGACTATTGAAACAGTTTTTAGTGCGTGAACGGTCCTGGAGACTATTGCAAACACCGTGTTTTGGTTGTCCCTGGGAGACTATTGAACCCCTGTGTCTGGAGACTTGAACATTTTGTTGTCCCTGGAGACTATTGAACACCGTGTTTATTGTGGACATTGGTGGTGTCCCTGGAGACTATTCAAACACCGTGTTTTGGTTGTCCTGGGAGACTATTGTTAACACCTGTGTTTTGGTTGTCCCTGGGAGGCACGTTTTACGTCTGATTTGCAAACACTGTGTTTGGTTGTCCCTGGGAGACTATTGAAACACCGTGTTTTAGTTGTCCTGGGAGACTATTGCAAACACCGTTTTTCGAATTCCGTTTTTCCCTGGGAGACTATTGCAAACACCGTGTTTTGGTTGTCCCTGGAGACTATTGCAAACACCGTGTTTTGGTTGTCCCTGGGAGACTATTGCAAACACCGTGTTTTGGTTGTCCCTGATTGAACGGGTGTCCTGGGACTATTGCAAACACCGTGTTTTGGTTGTCCCTGGGAGATGCAAACACCGTGTTTGGTGTCCGGGAGACTATTCAAACACCGTGTTTTGGTTGTCCCTGGGAGACTATTGCAAACACCGTGTTTTGGTTGTCCCTGGGGGACTATTGCAAACACCGTGTTTTGGTTGTCCCTGGGAGACTATTGCAAACACCGTGTTTTGGTTGTCCCTGGGAGACTATTGCAAACACCGTGTTTGGTTGTCCCTGGGAGACTATTGCAAACACCGTGTTTGGTTGTCCTGGAGACTATTGCAAACACCGTGTTTTGGTTGTCCCTGGGAGACTATTGCAAACACCGTGTTTTGGTTGTCCCTGGGAGACTATTGCAAACACCGTGTTTGGTTGTCCCTGGAGCATTGTAAACACCATGTTTTGTTGTTGGAACTATTAACACCGTGTTTGGTTGTCCCTGGGAGACTATTGCAAACACCGTGTTTTGGTTGTCCCTGGAGACTATTGCAAACACCGTGTTTTGGTTGTCCCTGGGAGACTATTGCAAACACCGTGTTTTGTTGTCCCTGGAGACTTGCAACACTGTTGGTTGTCCTGAGACTATTGCAAACACCGTGTTTGGTTGTCCCTGGGAGACTATTGCAAACACCGTGTTTTGGTTGTCCCTGGGAGACTATTGCAAACACCGTGTTTTGGTTGTCCCTGGGAGACTATTGCAAACACCGTGTTTTGTTGTCCCTGGGAGACTATTGCAAACACCGTGTTTGGTTGTCCCTGGGAGACTATTGCAAACACCGTGTTTGTTTCGAGTGTTGTCCTGGGAGACTATTGCAAACACCGTGTTTTGGTTGTCCCTGGACTATTGCAAACACCGTGTTTTGGTTGTCCCTGGGAGACTATTGCAAACACCGTGTTTTGGTTGTCCTGGGAGACTATTGCAAACACCGTGTTTTGTTGTCCCTGGGAGACTATTGCAAACACCGTGTTTTGGTTGTCCCTGGGAGACTATTGCAAACACCGTGTTTGGTTGTCCCTGGGAGACTATTGCAAACACCGTGTTTGGTTGTCCCTGGGAGACTATTGCAAACACCGTGTTTTGGTTGTCCCTGGAGACTATTGCAAACACCGTGTTTTGGTTGTCCCTGGGAGACTATTGCAAACACCGTGTTTTGGTTGTCCCTGGAGACTATTGCAAACACCGTGTTTTGGTTGTCCCTGGGAGACTATTGCAAACACCGTGTTTTGGTTGTCCCTGGGAGACTATTGCAAACACCGTGTTTTGGTTGTCCCTGGGAGACTATTGCAAACACCGTGTTTTGGTTGTCCCTGGGAGACTATTGCAAACACCGTGTTTTGGTTGTCCCTGGGAGACTATTGCAAACACCGTGTTTTGGTTGTCCCTGGGAGACTATTGCAAACACCGTGTTTTGGTTGTCCCTGGGAGACTATTGCAAACACCGTGTTTTGGTTGTCCCTGGGAGACTATTGCAAACACCGTGTTTTGGTTGTCCCTGGGAGACTATTGCAAACACCGTGTTTTGGTTGTCCCTGGGAGACTATTGCAAACACCGTGTTTTGGTTGTCCCTGGGAGACTATTGCAAACACCGTGTTTTGGTTGTCCCTGGGAGACTATTGCAAACACCGTGTTTTGGTTGTCCCTGGGAGACTATTGCAAACACCGTGTTTTGGTTGTCCCTGGGAGACTATTGCAAACACCGTGTTTTGGTTGTCCCTGGGAGACTATTGCAAACACCGTGTTTTGGTTGTCCCTGGGAGACTATTGCAAACACCGTGTTTTGGTTGTCCCTGGGAGACTATTGCAAACACCGTGTTTTGGTTGTCCCTGGGAGACTATTGCAAACACCGTGTTTTGGTTGTCCCTGGGAGACTATTGCAAACACCGTGTTTTGGTTGTCCCTGGGAGACTATTGCAAACACCGTGTTTTGGTTGTCCCTGGGAGACTATTGCAAACACCGTGTTTTGGTTGTCCCTGGGAGACTATTGCAAACACCGTGTTTTGGTTGTCCCTGGGAGACTATTGCAAACACCGTGTTTTGGTTGTCCCTGGGAGACTATTGCAAACACCGTGTTTTGGTTGTCCCTGGGAGACTATTGCAAACACCGTGTTTTGGTTGTCCCTGGGAGACTATTGCAAACACCGTGTTTTGGTTGTCCCTGGGAGACTATTGCAAACACCGTGTTTTGGTTGTCCCTGGGAGACTATTGCAAACACCGTGTTTTGGTTGTCCCTGGGAGACTATTGCAAACACCGTGTTTACACTGCTGTGTCAACATTCATGAACTTCATAGTTAATGTTTCCAGTTCTGTAGTTTAAGTCACTCTTGGATCACAGGCTTCACTACCAGGTGAAGGAGACCAGTCACTCACCTAGTTGACCACCTAGTCATGGCTGGATCACTGGCTTCACTACCAGGTGAAGGAGACCAGTCACTCACCTAGTTGACCACCTAGTCATGGCTGGATCACTGGCTTCACTACCAGGTGAAGGAGACCAGTCACTCACCTAGTTGACCACCTAGTCATGGCTGAATCACAGGCTTCACTACCAGGTGAAGGAGACCAGTCACTCACCTAGTTGACCACCTAGTCATGGCTGAATCACAGGCTTCACTACCAGGTGAAGGAGACCAGTCACTCACCTAGTTGACCACCTAGTCATGGTTGGATCACTGGCTTCACTACCAGGTGAAGGAGACCAGTCACTCACCTAGTAGTTCACCTCACAGCTTGGCTCTGACAGCTCATAGCATCATCCATCACACTGTGATATCTTTCAGTATTCATGGAAAGTTGTGTTGTACAACCCATGGCTCTGGTCAGGAAACAGAACTCTTAATAATGCTTATCAAATCACGGAACTAGCGAGACTTGAACCCATGATTTGTTTCATTAATGTACTTGTTTAATTCGGTAGTGAAAACAAAGAAAACTGAGATACTGCAGTACTTTCTTGCCAACGTACTTGTAGCACCTGTATAACTCTCCTCGTTGCTTCAAGCAACAGTTGCCTGCATGTCACTGCAAGATGTCTTCGTTTCGTTCTTGTATATATACCACATGTAGTAATGTGTATATGCGTATTACAGATAGACATCAGGGTAAGGGGACGGTGGGCAATGTGTCATATGTTGATATATCAACCTACATACAGTATTATCATTTTACTGCTTTTTGCATATCATTTTTGTTAGTGAATATTTTAAATGCATTAGTTATATGATAATAGTATATGTTATTTATTATTGTGCATAAAAAAAACATAGTGTATATTATGCACAATATACATTAATGTCATAAAACTTATTGATGAATTAGACACATGTGAAACTTTTGGGAATCTTTATTTGTAGACGTTTCGCCCTCCTAGTGATGTAATGTATTGATAAAGCCACCGGATGTCGAAACGTCTACAAGGATATCCAGATGATGCATATCAACCAAATCTTCAAATGGGCCACTCAAAACAATATAAAGTTCAACGAGGAGAAATTTCAACTACTCAGATATGGAAAACTTGAGTAAATTAAAAATGTATCAGGGTATACGACAAATTCTACCCATACAATAGATCGAAAAAGAAATGTGAAGGATCTGGGAGTGATAATGTCAGAGGATCTCGCCATCAGAGACCACAACAATGTATCTACCGCATCTGCTAGGAAAATGATAGGATGGATAATGAGAACCTTCAAAACTAGGGGCGCCAATCCCATGATGATACTCTTCAAATCACTTGTTCTCTCTAGGCTGGAATACTGCTGTACACTAACCGGCCCCCTTCAAGGCTGGAGACATTGCAGACCTGGAGAGCGTACAAAGAACTTTCACGGCACACATAAGTACGATAAGGCCCCTAAATTACTGGGAACGGTGTTGAAGGTCCTTGATCTGTATTCCCTGGAACGCAGAGTAGAGAGATACATGATAATATACACTTGGAAGATCCTGGAGGGATTGGTACCAAACCTGCACACGAAAATCACTCTATGAAAGCAAAAGACTCGGCAGGAGATGCAACATTCCCACGATGAAAAGCAGGGGCTCCACGAGTACATTGAGAGACAACACAATAAGTGTCCTGGGCCCAAGACTGCCTCCCAGCATACATAAGGGGGATTACCAATAGACCCCTGGCTGTCTTCAAAAAGACACTGGACAGGCACCTAAAGTCAGTATCTGACCAACCGGGCTGTGGTTCATACGTCAGTTTGTGTGCGGCCAGCAGTAACAGCCTGGTTGATCAGACCCTGATCCACCATGAGGCCTGGTCTCAGACCGAGCCGCGGGGGCGTTGATCCCCGAAATCCTCTCCAGGTAAACTCCAGGTATGTCTTATTCATCACCTTGTTGGTATTGAATACCACTTATATATAAAACTTATTGTTCTCGGTGGGACGACAATAGTAATATTTTAAAATATGTGTTTATTTCTTGCGATGAAGTTATGTAAGGTACATGACAGTACACCAGCTTCATGGGTGATCTAACAAGCTGTAGTTTGCTCGCTTCAGTTCGCATGCTCGTGTTGTCTAGCACCGTCAAGGAGGCGTGACCTCCATCTCTCTCTTGCTGCACTCGTTTGTTACCTTTATATTTCATGTTCTTTTTTTTTCATATATTTTTGGGTGTGGATGATCGACATTGTTTTCACCCACATCAGTTTCTTAGAAGCTTCCAGAAGACGCTTGGAAGGAGTTCTGTTTACGTGACTCTGTTAGGTAAAAGGACACAAGTGCAACTAATGTAATATATTATTGTGGCAACGTTTCGCTCTTCAGGAGCTCTGTCAAGCTGTTAGGGCTTGACAGAGCTTCTGAAGAGCGAAACGTTGCCACAATAAAATGTCACATTAGTTGCATTTGTGTCCTTTTACTTAACATATTGTCGGTAATTCAACCAACATTATTACACTTAAAATGGATCAAGTTTAGAATGTATTTAGCTGTGCAGGTTCACGTTTTCTGTGACAACACTTCAAATAATAAATTGCATTACAGTTCAGTAAGTATGACCAAGATGGTAGGATCCCTATAACGTCTCAGGTGTTAACTGTAAAGTATGTGTTGACTTATTAGTGAGGCACGAGCCCAAACATTAGTTATGGGGAAACATACCATCTCCACCACTACCCTCACAACCAACATTATCACTACTACCCTCACAACCAACATTATCACTACTACCCTCACAACCAACATTATCACTACTACCATCTTCACTATTACCACCTTCACAACCACCATTATCACCTCTACCATATTCATTACTACCTTCACAACCACCATTATCACCTCTACCATATTCATTACTACCTTCACAACCACCATTATCACCTCTACCATATTCATTACTACCTTCACAACCACCATTATCACCTCTACCATATTCATTACTACCTTCACAACCACCATTATCACCTCTACCATATTCATTACTACCTTCACAACCACCATTATCACCTCTACCATATTCATTACTACCTTCACAACCATCATTATCACCACTACCATCACCACTACTACAATTATCACCTACCATCACCACTACAACCCTCACAACCAACATTATCATGTAATAATATTGGTAGAATTAACGACAATATGTTAAGTAAAAGGACACAATTGCAACTAATGTGACATTTTATTGTGGCAACGTTTAGCTCTCCAGGAGCTTTGTCAAGCCGTAACGGCTTGAGAAAGCTCCTGGAGAGCGAAACGTTGCCACAATAAAATGTCACATTAGTTGCAATTGTGTCCTTTTACTCAACATTATCATCACTACCATCCTCACTACTACCATTATCACCACTACCATCTCTACTACTACCCTCAAAACCACCATTATAACTACCCTCGCAACCAACGTTACCACCACCACCACCTTCCTGGATAAGGTGGACCCCCAATCCCACCCTAACACCAGCCTCCCACCCACCTACCCACCCAGGAATCAATAAGCTCCTACCACCCCACCACTGCCACCACCCCACCACTGCCATCACACCACCACTGCCATCACACCACCACTGCCATCACACCACCACTGCCAACACACCACCACTGCCACCGCACCTCCACTGCCATCACACCACTGCCATCACACCACCACTGCCACCACCCCACCACAGCCACCATACCACCACTGCCACCACACCACCACCACTGCCACCACACCACCACTACCACACCAATGCCACCACACCACCACTACCACACCACTGCTACCACCCCACCACTGCTACCACACCACCACTGCTACCACCCCACCACTGCCACCACACCACCACTGTTCCCACACCACACCACCACTGTCACCACCACTGCCACCACACTACTACAACCACCACACCACTGCCACACCACCACTGCTACCACACCACCACAGCCACCACACATCCACTGCCACCACACCACCACCACTATTACCACACCACCACTGTCATTACTAGCACCACTCCACCACTACCATTACTAGCACCACTTCCTGTCATTACTAGCACCACTTCCTGCCATTACTAGCACCACTCCAAGCCACCACTGCCATTACTAGCACTACACCCTGCCACAGTTGCTATTACTAGCACCATTCTCAGCCACCACTACCATTATTGGCACAACTCCCAGCCACCACTGCCATTACTAGCACCACACCCTGCCATTACTAGCACCACTCCCAGCCACCAATGCTATTACTAGCACCACACCCTGCCATTACTAGCACCACACCCTGCAACAACTACCCTTACTAGCACCACTCCCAGCCATTACTAGCTCCACTCTCTGCCATTACAGGTCCACTTTCTTCCATTACTAGTATCACACCCTGCCATTACTGTTACTAGCACCACTTTCTGCCACCACTTCCATTACTAGTACCACTCTCTCCCTGCCACCACTGCCATTACTAGCACCACACCCTGACACTGCCGTTACTAGCACCCTACTCTCCAACCACTACATTACTTGCACCTCACCCTGCCAGCAATGCCATTACCAGCACCACACCCTGCCAGCACTGCCATTACCAGCACCACACCCTGCCACCACTGCCAATACTTGCACCACACCCTGCCAGCACTGCTATTACTAGCACCACACCCTGTCACTGCCATTACTAGCACCACACCCTGCCAGTGCCATTACTAGCACCATTCCCAGCCACCACTACCATTACTTGCACTATTCCCAGCCACCACTACCATTACTAGCAATATTCCCAGCCACCACTACCATTACTAGCACCGCTCCCTGCCACCACTACCATTATTGGCACAACTCCCAGCCACCACTGTCATTACTAGCACCACTCCTTGCCAACACTACCATTACTAGCGCCACTCCCAGCCACCACTGCTATTACTAGCACCGCTCCCAGCCACCACTACCATTACTAGCACCATTTCCGACCACCACTACCATTACTAGCACCATTCCCAGCCACCACTACCATTATTAGCACCACTCCCAGCCACCACTACCATTAATAGCACCATACCCAGCCACCACTACCATTATTAGCACCACTCCCAGCCACCACTACCATTACTAGCACCGCTCCCTGCCACCACTACCATTATTGGCACCACTCCCAGCCACCACTGTCATTACTAGCACCACTCCTTGCCAACACTACCATTACTAGCGCCACTTCCAGCCACCACTGCCATTACTAGCTCCACTGCCAGCCACCACTGCCATTACTAGCACCACTGCTATTACTAGCTCCGCTCCCAGCCACCACTACCATTACTAGCACAATTTCCGGCCACCACTACCATTACTAGCACCATTCCCAGCCACCACTACCATTATTAGCACCACTCCCAGCCACCACTACCATTACTAGCACCATTCCCAGCCACCACTACCATTATTAGCACCACTCCCAGCCACCACTACCATTACTAGCACCATTCCTAGCCACCACTACCATTATTAGCACCACTCCCTGCCACCTCTACCATTACTAGCACCATTCCTAGCCACCACTACCATTATTAGCACCACTCCCTGCCACCTCTACCATTACTAGCACCACTCCCAGCCACCACTGCCATTACTAGCACCACTCCTTGCCACCTCTACCATTACTAGCACCACTCTCAGCCACCACTGCCATTACTAGCACTATTCCTTACCATCACTACTATTACTAGCACCATTCCCAGCCACCACTGTCATTACTAGCACCACTGCCATTACTAGCACCACTGCTATTACTAGCACCGCTCCCTGCCATCACTGCTACTACTAGCACCGCTCCCTGCCATCACTGCTACTACTAGCACCGCTCCCTGCCACCACTGTCATTATTAGCACCACTGCTATTACTAGCACCGCTCCCTGTCACCACTGTCATTACTAGCACCACTGTTATTACTAACACCACTCCCTGCCATCACTGCCACTCTCCTTCAAGTGTTTGCTTGTAAACCAACACTTTGAAGTTGACACTACGTGTTACCACTCCTTGTTTACACGTGGTCACCAGTGTTTACACGTGGTCACCAGTGTTTACACGTGGTCACCAGTGTTTACACGTGATCTCCAGTGTTTACACGTGGTCATCAGTATTTACACGTGGTCACCAGTGTACACACGTGGTTTCCAGTGTTTACACGTGGTCTCCAGTGTTTACACCTACTCACTAATGATTACACTTACCTTACAGTGAGCGTGGTGGTTATAGTTACCTTACAGTGAGGGTGGTGGTCGTGGCTATATTACAGTGAGCGTGGTGATCGTAGTTACCTTACAGTGAGTGTGGTCGTCGTAGTTACCTTAGTGAGAGTGGTGGTCGTAGTTACCTTACAGTGAGCTTGGTGGTCGTGGTTACCTTACAGTGAACGTGGTGGTCATAGTTACCTTACAATGAGCGTGGTGGTCGTGGTTACCTTAGTGAGGGTGGTGGTCGTAGTTACCTTACAGTGAGCGTGGTGGTCGTAGTTACCTTACAGTGAGCGTGGTGGTCGTATTTACCTTACAGTGAGCGTGGTGGTCGTAGTTTCCTTACAGTGAGCGTGGTGGTCGTGGTTACCTTAGTGAGAGTGGTGGTCGTAGTTACCTTACAGTGAGCTTGGTGGTCGTAGTTACCTTACAGTGAACGTGGTGGTCATAGTTACCTTACAATGAGCGTGGTGGTCGTGGTTACCTTACAGTGAGGGTGGTGGTCGTAGTTACCTTACAGTGAGCGTGGTGGTCGTAGTTACCTTACAGTGAGCGTGGTGGTCGTAGTTTCCTTACAGTGAGCGTGGTGGTCGTAATCTTACAGTGAGCGCGGTGGTCGTGGTTACCTTACAGTGAGGGTGCTGGTCGTGGTTACCTTACAGTGAGCGTGGTTGTCATAGCTACCTTAGTGAGTGTAGTGGTCGTAGATACCTTAGTGAGGGTGCTGGTCGTGGCTGTGTTACAGTGAGCGTGGTGGTCGTAGTTACCTTACAGTGAGCTTGGTGGTCGTGGTTACCTTACAGTGAACGTGGTGGTCATAGTTACCTTACAATGAGCGTGGTGGTCGTGGTTACCTTACAGTGAGGGTGGTGGTCGTAGTTACCTTACAGTGAGCGTGGTGGTCGTATTTACCTTACAGTGAGCGTGGTGGTCGTAGTTACCTTACAGTGAGCGTGGTGGTCGTGGTTACCTTAGTGAGAGTGGTGGTCGTAGTTACCTTACAGTGAGCTTGGTGGTCGTAGTTACCTTACAGTGAACGTGGTGGTCATAGTTACCTTACAATGAGCGTGGTGGTCGTGGTTACCTTACAGTGAGGGTGGTGGTCGTGGTTACCTTACAGTGAGGGTGGTGGTCGTAGTTACCTTACAGTGAGCGTGGTGGTCGTAGTTACCTTACAGTGAGCGTGGTGGTCGTAGTTTCCTTACAGTGAGCGTGGTGGTCGTAATCTTACAGTGAGCGCGGTGGTTGTGGTTACCTTACAGTGAGGGTGCTGGTCGTGGTTACCTTACAGTGAGCGTGGTTGTCATAGCTACCTTACAGTGAGTGTAGTGGTCGTAGTTACCTTAGTGAGGGTGCTGGTCGTGGCTGTGTTACAGTGAGCGTGGTGGTCGTAGTTACCTTACAGTGAGCGTGGTTGTCATAGTTACATTACAGTGAGCGGGGTGGTCGTAGTTACCTTACAATGAGCGTGGTGGTCCTATTTACCTTACAGTGAGGGTGGTGGTCGTAGTTACCTTACAGTGAGCGTGGTGGTCGTAGTTACCTTACAGTGAGGGTGGTGGTCGTAGTTACCTTACCGTGAGCGTAGTGGTCGTAGTTACCTTGCAGTGATCGTAGTGGTCGTGGCTATGTTACAGTGAGCGTGTTTTCGTAGTTACCTTGCAGTGAGCGTGGTGGTCGTAGTTACCTTACAGTGCTGGTGGTGGTCGTAGTTACGTTACAGTGAGCATGGTGGTCGTAGTTACGTTACAGTGAGCATGGTGGTCGTGGTATGTTACAGTGAGTATGGTGGTCATGGTTACCTTACAGTGAGCGTGGTGGTCATAGCTACCTTACAGTGAGTGTAGTGGTCGTAGTTATCTTAGTGAGGGTGCTGGTCGTGGCTGTTACAGTGAGCGTGGTGGTCGTAGTTACCTTACAGTGAGCGTGGTTGTCATAGTTACATTACAGTGAGCGGGGTGGTCGTAGTTAACTTACAATGAGCGTGGTGGTCCTATTTACCTTACAGTGAGGGTGGTGGTCGTAGTTACCTTACAGTGAGCGTGGTGGTCGTAGTTACCTTACAGTGATCGTGGTGATCGTGGTTACCTTACAGTGAGCGTGGTGGTCGTAGTTACCTTACAGTGAGCGTGGTGGTCGTAGTTACCTTACAGTGAGCGTGGTGGTCGTAGCTACCTTACAGTGAGCGTGGGGGTCGTGGTTACCTTACAGTAAGCGTGGTGGTCGTAGTTACCCTACAGTGAGCGTGGTGGTCGTAGTTACCTTACAGTGAGCGTGGTGGTCGTAGTTACCTTACAGTGAGCGTGGTGGTCGTAGCTACCTTACAGTGAGCGTGGGGGTCGTGGTTACCTTACAGTGAGCGTGGTGGTCGTAGTTACCCTACAGTGAGCGTGGGGGTCGTGGTTACCTTACAGTGAGCGTGGTGGTCGTAGCTACCTTACAGTGAGCGTGGGGGTCGTGGTTACCTTACAGTGAGCGTGGTGGTCGTAGCTACCTTACAGTGAGCGTGGTGGTCGTAGCTACCTTACAGTGAGCGTGGTGGTCGTAGCTACCTTACAGTGAGCGTGGTGGTCGTAGCTACCTTACAGTGAGCGTGGTGGTCGTAGCTACCTTACAGTGAGCGTGGGGGTCGTGGTTACCTTATTTTTGCTTTTTTTTCAATAGAAAGTTTTCTCTCCATAAATTAGGTGCACAAACTTGGTGTTATGGTCAGTCTTTACTGAGACTTCATTCGTTGTTTGGAATCCTCGTCACTTGTTTGGTAACGTTGGTGGTCTGGCTACCTGGAGTCTACCTGGAGGGTATTCCGGGAATCAACGCCCCCGCGGCCAAGTGCACGACCAGGCCTCTTGGTGGAATCAGGGCCTGATCAACCAGGCTGTTATATCTGGTTCCACGTAGTCCAACATGGGAACCACAGCCTGGCTGATCCGGCACCGACTTTAAGTATTTGTCCAGCTCCCTCTTGGAGGCAGCCAGGGGACTATTTGTAGTTCCCCTTATGGCTGGTGGGAGGCTGTTCAACAGTCTTGGGCCCCGGACACTTATTGTGTTTTCTCTTAGTGTACCAATAGCGCCCCTACTTTTTACTGGGGGTATTTTACACGGCCTGTCTATTCTTTTGTTTTCGTAGGGAGTAATTTCTGTGTGCAGATTACTGACCATTCCTTCTAGGATTTTCCAAGTGTAGATTATGATTTATCTCTCTCACCTGCGCTCTAGTGAGTACAAATCAAGTGTTTTTAAGCGTTCCAGGTAATTAAGGTGTTTGACGGAACTTATATGTGAAGTAAAGGTTCTCTGTACATTCTTTAGATCATCAGCCCCTCAAGGGAGGTTCCTTGACGCTGGTGAGGGTCTCTTGATCTAGGGAATTGGATCTGTGCTCCGGTTCCCTGAAATGAGCCTGAATACCTTCCATATCCCCCCCACGTGCGCTGTATAATCCTACGGGGTTTAGCGCTCCCCCATGATTATAATAATAATTTAGATCATCAGGAATGGAGATGTTAATGTACAGCAGTATTCCAGCCTAGAGAGAACAAGTAATTTAAAAAGATCATCATTGGCTTGGTATCTCTTCTTTTGAATGTTCTCATTATTCATCCTATCAGTTTCTTCGCAGATGTGATAGTGGCACTGTTGTGATCTTTGAATGTGAGATCCTCAGACATTACCACTCCCAGGTTCTTCACATTACTTTTCCGCTCTATTGTGTGATCAGAGTTTGTAGTATACTCAGTCCTAGCTATTATTTCCTCCAGTTTTCCATAACGGAGTAGTTGGAATTTGTCTTCATTGAACATCATATTGTTCTCTGTTGCCCATTGGAAAACTTGGTTTATATCTTCTTGGAGGTTAACCGTGTCCTCAATAGATGACACTCTTGCAGATCCAAGTATCGTCTGCAAAGGATGACACAGTGCTATAAGAACATAAGAAAGAAGGAACACTGCAGCAGGCCTACTGGCCCACGCGAGGCAGGTCCAAGTCACCTACCGGCTTATGCCACTGACTATGGTTTACATCTCTGTCTATGTCTGATATGAGAATGAGGAACAGGATAGGGGCGAGTACTGTGCCTTGTGGAACAGAGCTTTTTACTATGGCAGCTTCCGATTCAACTTTGTTTACCACTACTCTTTGTGTTGGATTGGTTAGAAAGTTGAAGACCCATCTGCCTACTTTGCCAGTTATTCCTTTAGCACGTATTTTGTGTGCTATTACACCATGATCACACTTGTAAAAGCCTTTTGCAAAGTCTGTGTATACTACATCTACATTCTGTTTGTCTTCCAGTGCATCTAAGACCTTTCATAGTGATGCAGTAGTTGCGAGAGACACGAGCGACCCGCTACGATGCCCTGGATTGTACAATTTCATACATTATTCGTCACTGGTTAATTAAAGCAGAGAATACTTTAAGCACTCAGAGAGGAGTAGTATTTGTATTACACGGTTCTTGTGCTTCAATCACTTAACACTAAAGACATCATTTTTTCCACAGTCGTTGATATTAGGTGGAAGGATTATAGCGGCATCACCTTCACCAGTTGGTGTTACATCAACCAGCACAGAGGTGGCCCATGTTAACCTCTCTATAGTGTATAGTTGGATGAATCTTATTAGAGCCAGCTGGCCCAGTTGTTAACGCACTGGCCTGTAAGTTTCATGGCTCAACTGTCATGGATTGAAACCCCACCTGTTCTGTGGATTGTTTGCAGTCGTGTTATTATGATTTCGTGAGTGAAGACAACCAGCACCACATTACTGCTGTAGTATCCACCATCCTTGTGGTGGTTGTGACAAACTTAACATTGACTAAACTTCACCTGAGCTAAGCACCGGAGTTAAGGAACAACAATACACTTGTGGGACTCGCAACACCGACAACTCGGGCAAGCTCAGTGTTATAAACCTTCACACATTATGTCAGAGCAAAATCAAACTCATAATCAACGTAATGGACGGGTCAGTAAGATGAATGGAAACTGCTTTAATAAATATACAGAACTCTCTTACACAGAACCAATAGTTTACTATTTGTAAACTGTCCTGGTAGCTAAATTCCTGCCAGTCTCACCAATACACTGACGTAGTGTTGTTGGAGTGTATTTGGTAAACTCCGGGTGTTTCCATGCTGGCAGGTTTCTTACACCAACACTTAAAAACAACTTAGTTTTAACATGTCAAAAGCACACTTAAAACCCATATTATTTAAGGATTTTTTAGAGATTATTTATTATTTCTTAGTATGAAAAGTATGTGTGTGTGTGTGTGTGTGTTGTGTGTGTGTTGTGTGTATGTGGTGTGTGTGTTTTGTGTGTGTATGTGTGTTGTGTGTGT
This sequence comes from Cherax destructor, assembly GCA_009830355.1. NCBI lineage: Eukaryota > Metazoa > Arthropoda > Malacostraca > Decapoda > Parastacidae > Cherax > Cherax destructor. Next base: position 88,931 of record WNWK01004319.1, on the reverse strand, counting down.
TGTGTATGTGTGTGTGTGTATGTGGTGTGTGTGTGGTGTGTGTTGTGTGTGTTGTGTGTGTGTTGTGTGTATGTGGTGTGTGTGTGGTGTGTGTTGTGTGTGTGTTGTGTGTATGTGGTGTGTGTGTGGTGTGTGTTGTGTGTGTTGTGTGTGTGTGGTGTGTGTGTTTTGTGTGTGTATGTGTGTTGTGTGTGTTGTGTATGTGTGTGTGTGTATGTGGTGTGTGTGTGTGTGTATGTGGTGTGTGTGTGATGTGTGTTGTGTGTGTTGTGTGTGGTGTGTGTGTGTGTATGTGGTGTTTGTGTTGTGTGTGTGTGATGTGTGTGTGTATGTGTGTTGTGTGTGGGTGTGTGTGTTGTGTGTGGGTGTGTGTGTGTTTGTGTGTGTGTGTGTGTGTGTTGTGTGTGTGTGTTGTGTGTGTGTGTTGTGTGTGTGTGTTGTGTGTGTGTGTTGTATGTTGTGTGTGTGTGTGGACAATCCCCTTAGCTCTGGAACTAGTCTTGTTGCAAACCTTTGCACTTTCTCTAATTTCTTGACGTGCTTGACCAGGTGTGGGTTCCAAACTGGTGCTGCATACTCCAGTGTGTACTCACCTAATTGTACTCACCTAATTGTGGTTGCAGGGGTCGAGACTCAGCTCCTGGCCCCGCCTCTTCGCTGTCGTGTGTTGTATGTTGTGTGTGTGTGTGTGTGTTTTTGTTTGTTTGTGTGTGTGTGTGTGTGTTGTAGTGTGTGTGTTGTAGTGTGTGTGTTGTATGTTGTGTGTGTGTTGTATGTTGTGTGTATGTTGTGTGTGTGTTGTATGTTTGTGTGTGTGTTTTGTGTATGTGGGTGTGTTGTGTGTACTCACCTAGTTGTTGTTGCAGGGGTCGATTCATAGCTCCTGGCCCCGCCTCTTCACTGGCCGCTACTTGGTCACTCTCCCTGCACCATGAGCGTTAGCATACCTCTTCTTAAAGCTATGTATGGAACCTGCCTCCACTACATCGCTTCCCAAACTATGTGTGTGTGTGTGTGTGTGTGTGTGTGTGTGTGTGTGTGTGTGTGTGAGCGCCTCTTGCTTACTTTCACTCGCTCTCCTACTCTCACTTTGCTGTCTCTGCTCTTTACATCTTGCTCTCTATCTTTTTCCTCTCTTCTTTCCCCCCTCTCTTTTCTCCTCTCTCTCTCTCCCTCTCATTTCATTAATCTGACTTTAAAATGACTCTGGATTTTAGTGAAAGTTAATTATAACTTCTTTTTACTGTGAAAACTCCAGCAGTTATGAGACATAACTTTGAGCAGAGACCAACGTTGAGTAATTCCACCACTCATTAAGAAGGGAAGAAATCTTCATCAGTGTTTTTTGTGAGTGTCAACCCAAGGTGTGATATGTTGCTGCAACAATCTGCAGGCAATCGTTGCCTAGATTGCAAAGTTTTTACACAATCAGGTTCAATGGCTCTTTGCAAGTTAGTTTGTGAGTAGTAGCTGAAGTTGTTGTATTAGAGAGAGAGAGAGAGAGAGAGAGAGAGAGAGAGAGAGAGAGAGAGAGAGAGAGAGAGAGAGAGAGAGAGAGAGAGAGGTCAATCACTGGCAAGATCCTTGAGACAATAATCTCACGACAAATGACAATTTTTTTGACTACCACTCACTACTTTGTGACCGTCAATATTGTTTCAGGAAAGGTTACTCTGCTGTTGATCTGTTGCTAAACCTCTCCAATAAGTGGCACCAGTCACTGGATGTATTCAATGTCAGCTGTGTGGTAGCATTGGCCATTGCTGGTGCTTTCGACCGAGTGTGGCACCAGGGTCTCTTGGCAAAACTGCAAGCACTGGGGATTTCACGCTTTACACAATGTCTCCTCAGTGATTACCTTCATGATAGATCTCTAAGGGTAGTTCTCAGTGGAACAGAATCAGCAAGACATCCTGTTGGGGCAAGTGTTCCACAGGGAAGTGTGCTTGGGCCATAGTTATGGAATGTCTACTTCAATGACCTTCATCTCATCCCAGAATCCCATGCATATGCAGACGACTGTACTCTGTCATTTACTTATCCAAGAGAGGAAATGCCAGCTGCTCTAAGCTACATCAATCACCAGCTAAGAGCTATATCAGCCTGGGGAAACCGATTGTAGGTAACATTTTACTCCTGAGAAAACACAAATGATGATGGTTTCTAGGCACCATGATGGTAATGCGAGAGCAGTAGTAAGTATGAATGGGAGTGTGTTGATACCTGGGGACAAAGTTGATGTCCTTGGGGTGAAATTTGGCTCCAAACTGACCACGAAGAACCACGTTGTAAATCTTGCAAACAAGGCGACCAAGAAGCTTACAGCTCTTCGACGTAGTATCTCGCATCTGCTCGACAGTAGGGGTTGCAAGATTCTGTATGAGGCACAGACACTCTCACACCTTGAGTATGCTCCACTTTCTTGGATTGCCTGCCCCCCATCTCATCTGCGACTGCTTGACAGAGTAGAGAACAGAGCAAGACGTCTCATCTCTCGCCTGGACCATCCTGGATTGATCTGTCATTTCAGCAGAGCCTTCAACACCGGAGGGATGTAAGTGGCCTTACTGTTATGTACAAGGCCAATATCGTACCACACTTGGCTCCACTCCGAGGATAGCGAGAAGTGAGCTTCTACACAACAAGACGGGCAGGAAACAGCAACGTCACTCTGACTGTACCCTTCTCCAGAACATCAGTTCATCTGAGATCATTTATTCCAAGGATGACCCGAGTCTGGAACATGTTCGTACAGCATAATGATATCAACATAATAAAGTCAGTTGATCAAATAAAATTGCTGGCCCACAGATGGCTCCAACTTCATCCTTTTCCCTACTTGTGTCTCATAACAAATGAGCTGATGTAGGTAACAGCTCTTAGCTTGTAAATAAAGTTAGGAACCCTTACCCTAACCTTGTCAAATCCTGTGTAAAAGAGAGAGAGAGAGAGAGAGACAGAGAGAGAGAGATGACCAATAAGGCTTTAGCAGCTGTTAAATCGTAATAAATCAACGCATTTCAGCTTGGAACCATCTTCATGAAATACGCATTGAGGCCAAGAAAGAGAGAGAGAGAGAGAGAGAGATCTTGATGGTACTGCAGAGGCTCCAGAGGCAGCCCAGGAGCTGGAGTTCGATGTCCCTAAAAGTTAGCTAGACTTTGTACTTACCTTGACGATATACTGTAAAGGTTCGGGGACACCCGCATCTCATCTATCGTGATAGATTATTTAAAAGGTTTGCAATCAGTGATACCAAGTTAGAAGATTGCAAGATTTGGATAATAGGTAGCATGAATAGAAAGCTGGCAGCCAGCAACCATCCAGATAGGTACAGTATTGTTGTCCCTCCATGAGTGTGATATAGCAGATTATTCAGTGTCTGCCGCTGGCAGGCTTACTGCTCTTTTCTGTCTCCCATGTGAACATATTAATTATAATAATAATAGCTTTATTTACTACATGAACATGGTATACAGGCCTAGCTGACATCAATGACATATTACTATATAGAAAGCCACTTGATATGCAGAGCATTTCGGGCAAATTGGATGAGAGGTAAAGCTTACAAATTTCTATTTACATTAGCTGTACACTTTGAGTTTCACAACAGTTGGTATTCGTGTTTACACTTTAGGAGGCCTAGTGTGAGACCGGGCAGCAAGGGCGATCATCACAGGAATCATTGAGAGAGATATTAAGACACCAGGAAAGGGCTGAGCTCACAACAGCGAGGGAGTGAAGGACTGAGAGTGGCAGCAGGTTAAAGACAACAAAAGAGCAATGAGGTAATAGTGGAGGTGAGGTGTGCGTGTGAGCGCCTCATCTGGCCACAAACACACCAAGAAAACATCAAGCAACTGCGCCTGACGCAAACACGGAAAGTAATGGACTGGAGTATTTCGTAGCTCAGTGTATGGTGCTATTCTAACGGTACCTCCTACCCCTGAAAGTGGGCTTTCCTCCCCTCCACTAAACCTCATTTCCTCTCTAACCCTCCCTCCCTACCTCCGGTACCCCCTCCCCCCCTTCCACCATCCCTTCACTAAGCTTCCGTGTCCCTGATGCGATAATTTTCCCTCCACATTTTCTTTACCTTGCATGCGAAAATTCTTGAAATGTTGATGAACTAGTCTCCCCTCCTCATCTCCCTCCTCATTCCTCCCTCCCACTGCTCCTCCCAACATGCCAGACGCAAGCCATCCTTCTTTTATTTTTATCTCGTTATCGTCGGGTAATTATACGGAGGAACAAGTTTATATACGTTAACCTAATCTAACTTATCCTAACTTAACCAAGAATAATGAAGATAAACATTTCACAGGGATTTCCTGCGTACTGAAATGCACGATGGAGAAGTTCGTGTGAAAATAAATGACCAAGTTGTGGAAGATTGTGAATGATGAGTCAGCTTACTGTGCTGGTTGATTGTGAGTGACCTGGTGGTTGATTGTGAGGGACCTGGTGGTTGATTGTGAGTGACCTGGTGGTTGATTGTGAGGGACCTGGTGGTTGATTGTGAGGGACCTGGTGGTTGATTGTGAGGGACCTGGTGGTTGATTGTGAGGGACCTGGTGGTTGTGAGTGACCTGTTGGTTGATTGTGAGGGACCTGGTGGTTGATTGTGAGGGATCTGGTGGTTGATTGTGAGGGACCTGGTGGTTGATTGTGAGGGACCTGTTGATTGATTGTGAGGGACCTGGTGGTTGATTGTGAGGGACCTGTGTTGATTGTGAGTGACCTGGTGGTTGATTGTGAGGGACCTGGTGATTGTGAGGGACCTGGTGGTTGATTGTGAGGGACCTGGTGGTTGATTGTGAGGGACCTGGTGGTTGTGAGTGACCTGTTGGTTGTGAGGGACCTGGTGGTTGATTGTGAGGGATCTGGTGGTTGATTGTGAGGGACCTGGTGGTTGTGTGTGAGGGACCTGGTGGTTGATTGTGAGGGACCTGGTGGTTGATTGTGAGGGACCTGGTGGTTGATTGTGAGGGACCTGGTGGTTGATTGTGAGGGACCTGGTGGTTGATTGTGAGGGACCTGGTGGTTGTGTGTGAGTGACCTGGTGGTTGATTGTGAGGGACCTGGTGGTTGATTGTGAGGGACCTGGTGGTTGATTGTGAGGGACCTGGTGGTTGATTGTGAGGGACCTGGTGTTTGTAAGTGACCTGTTGGTTGATTGTGAGGGACCTGGTGGTTGATTGTTAGTGGCCTGGTGGTTGATTGTAAGTGACCTGGTGGTTGATTGTGAGTGACATGGTGGTTGATTGTGAGTGACCAGGTGGTTGATTGTGAGGGACCTTGTGGTTGATTGTGAGTGACCTGGTGGTTGATTGTGAGGGACCTGGTGGTTGATTGTGAGGGACCTGGTGGTTGATTGTGAGTGACCTGGTGGTTGATTGTGAGGGACCTGGTGGTTGTGAGTGACCTGGTGGTTGATTGTGAGGGACCTGGTGGTTGTTGAGGACTGTGGTTGATTGTGAGGGACCTGGTGGTTGATTGTGAGGGACCTGGTGGTTGATTGTGAGGGACCTGGTGTTGATTGTGAGGACCTGGTGGTTGATTGTGAGGGACCTGGTGATTGATTGTGAGGACCTGGTGGTTGATTGTGAGGGACCTGGTGATTGTGAGGACCTGGTGGTTGATTGTGAGGGACCTGGTGGTTGATTTTAGGGACCTGTTGGTTGATTGTGAGGGACCTGGTAGTTGATTGTGAGGGACCTGTGGTTGATTGTGAGGACCTGGTGTTGATTGTGAGGGACCTGGTGGTTGTTGTGAGTGACCTGGTGGTTGATTGTGAGGGACCTGGTGGTTGATTGTGAGGGACCTGGTGGTTGATTGTGAGGGACCTGGTGGTTGATTGGGGACTTGGTGTTTGTATGACCTGTTGGTTGATTGTGAGGGACCTGGTGGTTGATTGTTAGTGGCCTGGTGGTTGATTGTAAGTGACCTGTGGTTGATTGAGTGAAGTGTGGTTGATTTGAGTGACCAGGTGGTTGATTGTAGGGACCTTGTGGTTGATTGTGAGTGACCTGGTAGTTGATTGTGAGGGACCTGGTGGTTGATTATGAGTGACCTGGTGGTTGATTGTGAGGGACCTGGTGATTGATTGTGAGGGATCTGGTGGTTGATTGTGAGGGACCTGGTGGTTGATTGTGAGGGACCTGGTGGTTGATTGTGAGGGACCTGGTGATTGATTGTGAGGGATCTGGTGGTTGATTATGAGTGACCTGGTGGTTGATTGTGAGGGACCTGGTGATTGATTGTGAGGGATCTGGTAGTTGATTGTGAGGGACCTGGTGGTTGATTGTGAGGGACCTGGTGGTTGATTGTGAGGGACCTGGTGATTGATTGTGAGGGACCTGGTGGTTGATTGTGAGGGACCTGGTGGTTGTGAGTGACCTGGTGGTTGATTGTGAGGAACCTGTTGATTGTGAGGGACCTGGTGGTTGATTGTGAGGGACTTGGTGGTTGATTGTGAGGGACCTGGTGGTTGTGAGTGACCTGTTGGTTGATTGTGAGGGACCTGGTGGTTGATTGTGAGGGATCTGGTGGTTGATTGTGAGGGACCTGGTGGTTGTGTGTGAGGGACCTGGTGGTTGTGTGTGAGTGACCTGGTGGTTGATTGTGAGTGACCTGGTGGTTGATTGTGAGTGACATGGTGGTTGATTGTGAGTGGCCTGGTGGTTGATTGTAAGTGACCTGGTGGTTGATTGTGAGTGACATGGTGGTTGATTGTGAGTGACCTGTTGGTTGATTGTGAGTGACCTGGTGGTTGATTGTGAGTGACCTGGTGGTTGATTGTGATTGACCTGGTGGTTGATTGTGATTGACCTGGTGGTTGATTGTGAGGGACCTGGTGATTGAGTGTAGGTGATATTGTTACAAGGGTTTTGGCAAGTCCCTCTTCACGAGGACAGTCAAGAGCTCACTGTATTCTCCACTCCAACAGGTCATTTCGAATTCTGTCGTATGGCTTTCGGATTAAGATCCTCGCCTATCACATTCTCGAGGCTCATGACCAATATCTTTAGAGGCCTTATAGGCAAAGAACTAATGGTATATATAGATGACGTAATTGTTATGTCCGAGGATGTAGATAAGCATTTAGAAAGACTGGAGAAGGTACTGAGTAAGCTTGAAGAAGCCAATCTAAAGATCAAACTGTCTAAATGTCAATTTTTCAGATCAGAAATTAAGTTTCTGGGTCACGTAGTCACTCCTAGAGGGATTATGACTGACCCAAGTAAAGTAGATGCAGTATTGAATTTTCCAACTCCCAAAACTGCTGATGCCGTAGGATCCTTTGTGGGCTTAGCAGGTTTTTATAGATCAATATGGTGGTTGATTGTGAGTGACCTGGTGGTTGTGTGAGTGACCTGGTGGTTGATTGTGAGTGACCTGGTGATTGTGTGAGTGACCTGGTGGTTGATTGTGAGTGACCTGGTGATTGTGTGACCTGGTGGTTGATTGTGAGTGACCTGGTGGTTGTGTGAGTGACCTGGTGGTTGATTGTGAGTGACCTGGTGATTGTGTGAGTGACCTGGTGGTTGATTGTGAGTGACCAGGTGATTGTGTGACCTGGTGGTTGATTGTGAGTGACCTGGTGGTTGATTGTGAGTGGCCTGGTGGTTGATTGTGAGTGACCTGGTGGTTGATTGTGAGTGACCTGGTGGTTGATTGTGAGTGACCTGGTGGTTGATTGTGAGTGACCTGGTGGTTGATTGTGAGTGACCTGGTGGTTGATTGTGAGTGACCTGGTGGTTGATTGTGAGTGACCTGGTGATTGTGTGAGTGACCTGGTGATTGTGTGAGTGACCTGGTGGTTGAGTGTGAGTGACCTGGTGTTTGTGTGAGTGACCTGGGGTTGATTATGAGTGACCTGATGATTGTGTTAGTGACCTTGTGGCTGATTGTGACATGGTGGTTGATTGTGAGTGACCTGGTGGTTGATTATGAGTGACCTGATGATTGTGTTAGTGACCTGCTGGTTGAGTATGAGTGACCAGGTGGTTGATTGTGAGTGACATGGTGGTTGATTGTGAGTGACCTGGTGGTTGAGTATGAGTGACCTGGTGGTTGATTATGAGTAACCTGGTGGTTGAGTGTGAGTGACCTGGTGGATGATTGTGAGTGATGGGGTGGTTGTGAGTGACCTGGTGGTTGAATGTGAGTGACCTGGTGGTTGTGTGAATGACCTGGTGGTTGTGTGAATGACCTGGTGGTTGAGTGTGAGTGACCTGGTGGTTGAATGTAAGTGACTTGGTGGTTGATTGTGAGTGACCTGGTGGTTGATTGTGAGTGACCTGGTGGTTGTGTGTGAGTGACTTGCTGGTTGAGTGTGAGTGACCTGGTGATTGAGTGTGTGACCTGGTGGTTGATTGTGAGTGACCTGGTGGTTGATTGTGAGTGACCTGGTGGTTGATTGTGAGTGACCTGGTGGTTGATTGTGAGTGACCTGGTGGTTGTGTGTGAGTGACTTGCTGGTTGAGTGTGAGTGACCTGGTGATTGAGTGTGAGTGACCTGGTGATTGAGTGTGTGACCTGGTGGTTGATTGTGTGACCTGGTGGTTGATTGTGAGTGACCTGGTGGTTGATTGTGAGTGACCTGGTGGTTGTGAGTGACCTGGTGGTTGATTGTGAGTGACCTGGTGGTTGATTGTGAGTGACCTGGTGATTGAGTGTGAGTGACCTGGTGGTTGATTGTGAGTGACCTGGTGGTTGATTGTGAGTGACCTGTTGGTTGAGTGTGAGTGACCTGTTGGTTGAGTGTGAGTGACCTGTTGGTTGTGTGTGAGTGACCTGGTGGTTGAGTGAGTGACCTGGTGGTTGAGTGTGAGTGACCTGGTGGTTGTGTGAGTGACCTGGTGATTGAGTGTGAGTGACCTGGTGGTTGATTGTGAGTGACCTGCTGGTTGAGTGACCTAGTTAATAACTAAATAGCTAACAACGCTTCCAGTAATTATTTGAACTAATAGGGAACGATGTTTTTACATTAAAGAAAACTTTGTGTGTATGAGGAAGTGAGTGTTGGTCTTCCAGGTGATAATGCTGAGGCGTTCCACAAAACCTGAAGGCAGTTGAAATGTGATGGCAGGAATACTCTTGCTGGTGGTGTATTTTATTCCTCAGGAAACTATAGTGTGTTTTGACATGGGTGATAAATGAGGAGCCATGAATGGTTCAGCGTGTACTGGTGTAAGGTTTAGCATGCTTGTGGCATGCTACGAGTATGTTACATTATATTCGGTGTGTCACACTCCCATATAGGCTGCCTCCCAACCAGTGAACTGGGTGCTAAGGGTTTAACGATCAGTAGGGTACCCGTCGTTAAATCAGTACCTTGGTTCATTGACCTATCACAGACAAGCCCGCCAAAGTTGAAGCAACGTGGTTCACTTGTGCCAAGCGAATGTCATGACAGACTTGTCTGAACCTCTGGTTGAGCACGGTGCAATCTCTCTGGCTTCTGCTATCTTTTGTCACTGTGTGGTACACTTACTATTCAACCTCTGTACATAGTGTACATGTATATATTTGGGAAATTATATATGGTGAAGCAAAATACAAGTCATGTACTATTGTTGAGATTTGTTTGCTCCACTTTCAATCCCATTACGACCAGGTCGCAAGCCATAATATTCCTGTGTTAGTAATAATGCTACTGCAGGTGACTCACACTATTAGCAGTACAAAATAAAGGTGTATCTATTTCTGAGTTTAATTTTTTTATTGCCCTCAACTCTCACTAGCCATGTCAGAGTAGCCACTTAGGTGGCTACTCTCGTAGTCACTTAGGTGGCTACTCTCGTAGTCACTTAGGTGGCTACTCTCGTAGTCACTTAGGTGGCTACTCTCGTAGTCACTTAGGTGGCTACTCTCGTAGTCACTTAGGTGGCTACTCTCGTAGTCACTTAGGTGGCTACTCTCGTAGTCACTTAAGGTTTTCCTAAGCTGTGCTGTCTTAATTCTGGGAGAATCATCCTCGTAGTATTGTGTCCTAGTAGTGAGTGGCGTAGTGTTGTGTGCCTGGTAGTGAGTGGCGTAGTGTTGTGCCTGGTGTCAGTGGCGAGTGTTGTGTGCCTGGTAGTAGTGGCGTAGTGTTGTGTGCCTGGTAGTGAGTGGCGTAGTGTTGTGTGCCTGTGAGGGTAGGTTCCTGTCAGTGGCGTAGTGTTGTGTGCCTGGTAGTGAGTGGCGTAGTGTTGTGTGCCTGGTAGTCAGTGGCGTAGTGTTGTGTGCCAGTAGGCGGTATGTGCCTAGAGTGGCGTAGTGTTGTGTGCCTGGTAGTAGTGGCGTAGTGTTGTATGCCTGGTAGTGAGTGGCGTAGTGTTGTGTGCCTGGTAGTCAGTGGCGTAGTGTTGTGTCCTGGTAGTGAGTGGCGTAGTTGTATGCCTGGTAGTCAGTGGCGTAGTGTTGTGTGCCTGGTAGTCAGTGGCGTGTGTTGTTCCTGGTAGTGAGTGGCGTAATGTTGTATGCCTGGTAGTAGTGGCGTAGTGTTGTGTGCCTGGTAGTAGTGGCGTAGTGTTGTTGCCTGGTAGTGAGTGGCGTAGTGTTGTATGCCTGGTCAGTGGCGTAGTGTTGTGTGCCTGGTAGTAGTGGCGTAGTGTTGTGTGCCTGGTAGTGAGTGGCGTAGTGTTGTGTGCCTGGTAGTCAGTGGCGTAGTGTTGTGTGCCTGAGTGAGTGGCGTAGTGTTTGTCCTGGAGTAGTGCGAGTGTTGTGTGCCTGGTAGCAGTGTTCTGAGTGGCGTAGTGTTTGCTGTAGTAGTGGCAGTGCTTGTGCCTGTAGTCAGTGGCGTAGTGTTGTGTTCCTGGTAGTGAGTGGCGTAGTGTTGTGTGCCTGGTAGTGAGTGGCGTAGTGTTGTGTGCCTGGTAGTGAGTGGCGTAGTGTTTGTGCCTGGTAGTAGTGGCGTAGTGTTGTGTGCCTGGTAGTGAGTGGCGTAGTGTTGTGTGCCTGGTAGTGAGTGGCGTAGTGCATTGTGTGCCTGGTAGTCAGTGGCGTAGTGTTGTGTCCTGGTAGTCAGTGGCGTAGTGTGTGTGCCGGTAGTCAGTGGCGTAGTGTTGTGTCCTGGTAGTCAGTGGCGTAGTGTTGCTGTGCACTAGGTAGTGAGTCGTAGCAATGTTGTGTGCCTGGTAGTCAGTGGCGTAGTGTTGTGTGCCTGGTAGTCAGTGGCGTAGTGTTGTGTCCTGGTAGTAGTGGCGTAGTGTTGTGTGCCTGTAGTAGTGGCGTAGTGTTGTGTCCTGGTAGTGAGTGGCGTAGTGTTGTGCCTGGTAGTCAGTGGCGTAGTGTTGTGTGCCTGGTAGTCAGTGGCGTAGATGTTGTGTGCCTGGTAGTCAGTGGCGTAGTGTTGTGTGCCTGGTAGTCAGTGGCGTAGTGTTGTGTGCCTGTAGTCAGTGGCGTAGTGTTGTGTGCCTGGTAGTGAGTGCGTATGTTGTGTGCCTGGTAGTCAGTGGCGTAGTGTTAGTGCCTGGTAGTGAGTGGCGTAGTGTGTGACCTAGTAGTAGTGGCTCGTGTTTGTGTCCTGGTAGTAGTGGTGTCAGTGTTGTGTAGCCTGTAGTGTAGTGGCGTAGTGTTGTGTGCCTGGTAGTCAGTGGCGTAGTGTTGTGTGCCTGGTAGTCAGTGGCGTAGTGTTGTGTGCCTGGTAGTCAGTGGCGTAGTGTTGTGTGCCTGGTAGTCAGTGGCGTAGTGTTGTGTGCCTGGTAGTGAGTGGCGTAGTGTTGTGTGCCTGTAGTGAGTGGCGTAGTGTTGTGTGCCTGGTAGTGAGTGGCGTAGTGTTGTGTGCCTGGTAGTGAGTGGCGTAGTGTTGTGTGCCTGGTAGTCAGTGGCGTAGTGTTGTGTGCCTGGTAGTGAGTGGCGTAGTGTTGTGTGCCTGGTAGTCAGTGGCGTAGTGTTGTGGCCTGTAGTCAGTGGCGTAGTGTTGTAGCCTGGTAGTGAGTGGCGTAGTGTTGTGTGCCTGGTAGTCAGTGGCGTAGTGTTGTGTGCCTGGTAGTAGTGGCGTATGTTGTGTGCCTGGTAGTAGTGGCGTAGTGTTGTGTGCCTGGTAGTAGTGGCGTAGTGTTGTGACCTGGTAGTGAGTGGCGTAGTGTTGTTGCCTGGTAGTGAGTGGCGTAGTGTTGTGTGCCTTAGTATGGTGTTTGTGCCTAGTCAGATGGCGTAGTGTTGTGTGCCTGGTAGTCAGTGGCGTAGTGTTGTGTGCCTGGTAGTGAGTGGCGTAGTGTTGTGTGCCTGGTAGTGAGTGGCGTAGTGTTGTGTGCCTGGTAGTGAGTGGCGTAGTGTTGTGTGCCTGGTAGTGAGTGGCGTAGTGTTGTGTGCCTGGTAGTCAGTGGCGTAGTGTTGTGTGCCTGGTAGTGAGTGGCGTAGTGTTGTGTGCCTGGTAGTGAGTGGCGTAGTGTTGTGTGCCTGGTAGTGAGTGGCGTAGTGTTGTGTGCCTGGTAGTGAGTGGCGTAGTGTTGTGTGCCTGGTAGTCAGTGGCGTAGTGTTGTGTGCCTGGTAGTCAGTGGCGTAGTGTTGTGTGCCTGGTAGTCAGTGGCGTAGTGTTGTGTGCCTGGTAGTCAGTGGCGTAGTGTTGTGTGCCTGGTAGTGAGTGGCGTAGTGTTGTGTGCCTGGTAGTCAGTGGCGTAGTGTTGTGTGCCTGGTAGTAGTGGCGTAGTGTTTGTGCCTGGTAGTCAGTGGCGTAGTGTTGTGTGCCTGTTAGTGAGTGGCGTAGTATTGTGTGCCTGGTAGTCAGTGGCGTAGTGTTATGTGCCTGGTAGTTAGTGGCGTAGTGTTGTGTGCCTAGTAGTGAGTGGCGTAGTGTTGTGTGCCTGGTAGTGAGTGGCGTAGTGTTGTGTGCCTGGTAGTGAGTGGCGTAGTGTTGTGTGCCTGGTAGTGAGTGGCGTAGTGTTGTGTGCCTGGTAGTCAGTGGTGTTGTGTACCTGGTAGTCAGTGGCGTAGTGTTGTGTGCCTGGTAGTCAGTGGCGTAGTGTTGTGTGCCTGGTAGTGAGTGGCGTAGTGTTGTGTGCCTGGTAGTCAGTGGCGTAGTGTTGTGTGCCTGGTAGTGAGTGGCGTAGTGTTGTGTGCCTGGTAGTCAGTGGTGTTGTGTGCCTGGTAGTCAGTGGCGCACCTTGGAAAGTTGACGCTACTCATTCCACTGACTAGGTGGGCAGGAACTAGAATTAATCTCCAGTTCCACAATAGATTTTTAAATGAATGATTCTTCGTTTGGGTTTGCACACTTCAGATATAACATTTTATCAAGTTATTCCCTCGAGGGAGGTTCCTTGGCTCTGGTGAGGGGCTCTTGATCTAGGGAATTGGATATGTGCTCCAGTTTCTTGAATTAAGCCTATATACCTTCCACCCCCCACAGGCGCTGTATAATCCGACGGGTTTAGCGCTTCCCCATGATTATAATTAGCAAGTTATCGTTAGCTACGCTAGCTTTGCCCCAGCTAACACTAGGAAGTAGCTTTTGTAGGCTATTATTATGTAGGTTATTAGAGGTGTACTACACCCTGTGTTGTCAGATGGAAGTTACCTGATCCTTTATTTCTTCATTAATTATACCCTAATATTCCTTAACTTATCCTAATTGAGAATAAGAAATATTCAAAATTTCTTTAATACTTCAAGCAGGATAAAAATGATAGCAATATACTGCATGTTCAAAAAGATTTATATTGCACTTGATGGCTGGGTTGAGGCAGTAACTTGTGTCTGGAAGTTGATGGCACATCTTCCATGTTCTTTTTCTACCTGGCCATCCATGTTTGTTCCCCTTCAACCCTTCACGGTGTCTGTCATGGCACAGGTATCATCTTCTGATTCCTTTGTGGAGGCTATCAATCCTTACTATCTCTGAGCCAGACATTGCAACTGGAGGGGAGACATTGACGAGCTCTAGACTGCTGTAGCTGCTGCTGCTGGTGCTGCTGCTGCTGGTGCTGCTGCTGCTGCTGCTGCTGCTGGTGCTGCTGCTGCTGCTGCTGGTGCTGCTGCTGCTTCTGCTGCTGCTTCTGACCACACCTTACATGAAGCGCTGTTGGTGGTATCCAGGTAGTGTGCTTTGTGTTATATATGTAAATGAATGGTTCAGAGAACCGACAAGTTAATAAATTAGACACATATGCAAAACTTGGGTATCTTTATTGATACCAAAGTGTTGTATATGTGTCTAATTTATCATCTTCGTGTTATATAACTGATGTTTTTTTTTAACATTTGTTTCACCTCCTCCTTTCTTTCCTTCCCTTCGTTTCTCCTACTACCTACATTGGTTATTATTATGGGAGCGCTAAACCCTTAGGGATTATACAGCTCCTGTGAGGGGGATGAAGGAATTCAGGCTCAGTTCGAGGAATGTGAGCACAGATCCAATTCCCTAGATCAAGAGCCCCTCACAAGCGTCAAAGAACCTGCCTTGAGAAGGCCTTCGTTGGTTCCTCAGGGTTCTGAGTTGCCAAGAACCCAGTGGCCTTGGTTCGTCCCAAGTCGTCCCTTCTACCTCACTACTTCCTCTCTAAAAGATCTCCTCCCACCTCACTAAACCACTATCCACCTGTTTTTCAATAAACTTTCCCTCCCAACCCCTTCACTAAACCTCACTCTCACCCCTTCGCTAAACCTCTCTCTCTCTCTCTCACCCCTTCGCTAAATCTCTCTCCCTCGCCCCTTCACTAAACCTCTTTCCCCTACCTCATCAATAACACTTTCTACCAGCCTCCTCATCTCCTTTCAGAATTTATGTATCAATTTAGGTTGGTTATAAATCACAGTGAAAATTGGCTCCGCCCTGATCCACGTGCACGAAAATTCAGAATGATGTCAGCTTTCCTGCCTCAGTGATGGACTCTTTAATTCTGGCCTTTGATAGTTGGCTGAACAAGAATTATGGATGGTAAATGCCTCGGTATTGAGGGTCTGGTATTAGGACAGAAGTGAGGCTGGTTGGGGAGAGGAGGCTCGTAATAATGGTTGTATTTTGCTTTACAGGAAAGATATGGGTAAAGTGCTGGAGAAGCGAGTGTTTGATATATAATGACTCAGTGTGTGGAACTTGTGGTTTCTGGAGCGAGGTCTTCCACTGCCTTGCACACCCACACCAGTAATGCAATTGCAAAGAATTTCAGACCTATTACACTAACGTCCCACATCATAAAAAATCTTTGAAAGGGTTCTAAGAAGCAAGATCACCAACCACTTGGATACCCATTAATTGTACAACCCGGGGCAACATGGGTTTAAAGTCGCTCCTGCTTCTCACAGCTACTGGATCACTATGACAAGGTCCTGGATGCGCTAGAGGATAAACAAAATACAGATGTAGTATACACAGACTGCGAAAGCCTTCGACAAGTGCGATCATGGTGTAATAGCACACAAAATGCGCGATAAAGGAATAACAGGAAAAGTTGGTAGATGAATCTATAACTTCCTAACAGAAAGTAAAGTCAGAGTAGACTACAGTGAAAAGCTCTGTTCCACAAGGTACAGTACTCGACCCTATCCTTTTTCTCATCCTCATATCTGACATAGACAGAGATGTAAGCCACACCACCATGTCCTCCTTTGCTGATGATACTAGAATTTGCATGACAGTGTCATCCATCGAAGACACTGTAAATCTCCAGGCGGACGTCAACCAAATCTTTAAATGGGCGTCTGAAAACAATATGAAGTTCAGTGAAGACAAATTTCAATTACTTCTCTCTGGAAAACTCGAGGAAATAAAAATTGTATCGGAGTATAAAACAAATTTCAATCACACAATAGAGCGAAAAACTAATGTGAAGGACCTGGGAGTGGTAATGTTAGAGATTATCACTTTCAAAAATCACAACAATGTGTCTGCCACATCTGCTAGGAAAATGATAGGAGTTCTTAATGGCAACATTCAAAACTAGGGATATCAAGCCAATGACGATTCTCTTCAAATCGCTTGTTCTTTCTGGGTTGGAACATTACTGTACACCAACGGCTCCTTTTAAGGCAGGCGAAATTGCAGATCTGGAGAATATACACCCTTCAAGGAAGGTTCCTTGTCCCACCAAGGCAGGGTGGCCCGTAAAAGAAACTTTCATCATCATTCACTCCATCACTGTCTTGCCAGAGGGGTGCTTAAACTACAGCTACAAAACTGCAACATTAACACCCC
This sequence comes from Cherax destructor, assembly GCA_009830355.1. Lineage (NCBI taxonomy): Eukaryota > Metazoa > Arthropoda > Malacostraca > Decapoda > Parastacidae > Cherax > Cherax destructor. The sequence goes on along the minus strand of WNWK01004319.1, from coordinate 72,805 downwards.
TCCTACAGAGTGCAGACACTGTACTTTCCATCTCCAGGACTCAAGTCCGGTATGCCGGTTTCCCTGAATCCCTTCAGAAATGTTACCCTGCTCACACTCCAACAGCACGTCAAGTCCTAAAAACCATTTGTCTCCATTCACTTCTATCAAATACTCTCACGCATGCTCACTGGAAGTCCAAGCCCCTCGCACACAAAACCCCCCTTTACCCCCTCCCTCCAACTTTTCCTAGGCCGACCCCTACCCCGCCTTCCCTCCACTACAGATTTATACACTCTCGAAGTCATTCTATTTTGTTCCATCCTCTCTACATGTCCGAACCACCTCAACAACCCTTCCTCGGCCCTCTGGATAATAGTTTTTGTAATCCCGCACCTTATCCTAATTTCCAAACTACGAATTCTCTGCATTATATTCACACCGCACATTGCCCTCAAACATGACATCTCCACTGCCTCCAGCCTTCTCCTTGTTGCAACATTCACCACCCATGTTTCACACCCATACAAGAGTGTTGGTATAACTATACTCTCATACATTTCCCTCTTTGCTTCCACAAATTTCTTTGTCTCCATAGACTCCTAAGTGCACCACTCACCCTTTTCCCCTTATCAATTCTGTGATTCACCTCATCCTTCATAAACTCATATGCTGACACGTCCACTCCCAAATATCTGAATACATTCACCTCCTCCATACTCTCTCCCTCCAATCTGATATCCAATCTTTCATCACCTAATTTTTTTGTTATCTTCATCACCTTACTCTTTCCTATATTCACTTTTAATTTTTTTCTTTTACATACCCTACCAAACTCATCCACCAACCTCTGCAACTTCTCTTCCGAATCTCCCAAAAGCACAGTGTCATCAGCAAAGAGCAACTGTGATAACTCCCACTTTGTGTTAGATTCTTTATTTTTTAACCCCACACCTCTTGCCAACACCCGAGCATTCACTTCTCTTACAACTCCATCTATAAATATATTGAACAACCACGGTGACATCACACATCCTTGTCTAAGGCCTACTTTTACTGGGAAATAATGTCCCTCTCTCCTACATACTCTAACCTGAGCCTCACTATACTCATAAAAACTCTTCACTGCTTTCGGTAACCTACCTCCTATTCCATACACCTGCAACATTGCCCCCCCTATCCACCTTGTCATACGCCTTTTCCAAATCCATAAATGCCATGAAAGCCTCTTTACCCTTATCTAAATACTGTTCACTTGGTCTACACTTGGTCTACACACCCCCTACCGTTCCTAAAATCTCCTTGTTCATCTGCTATCCTACTCTGTCTTACTCTTAATTATCTCAATAATAACTCTACCATACACTTTACCAGGTATACTCAACAGACTTATTCCCCTATAACTATTGCACTCTCTTTTGTCCCTTTTGCCTTTATGCGAAGGAACTATGAATGCTCTCTGCCAATCCCTAGGTACCTTACCCTCTTATTAAATAATAGCACCAACCACTCCAAAACTATATCCCCACCTGCTTTTAACATTTATTTCTATCTTTATCCCATCAAGTATAATGACCAGTGAAACAGAAACTCACAGGTGTCTACTAGTGCAGTGCTTTGTGCGTCTGTAGTCCAGAGTTATTGAACGATGAAATAGACGAGAATTCTTATATTGCTTTTAGATTATGAAATTTCAAGGAGTTTGAGAAGGCAGTACTAGCAGTTAACTAAACCTATTAAAAGACCTAACCTAGTTTTACCCTACATTAAGAACTTCCAGTGCAAAGGGAAGACTTCATACAGTAAATCCTCACTTAACGTCATCTATACTGTCCTGGATACTGTGACTTTAATCGAAACGACCTATAACGAAACCTGTTTTACAATAGGCTAATTGATAAACCTTAGGGGTGCACAGTGCACCTTTAGTGCTCATTGCAACAGGGTTAAATCAAGAAATAAGTGTTTGCAAAGTGAAAATTGTAAGAGGCAACACCTACCACCACGCAGTTCAACAACTCCAAACAGACAGTGGCCCCGGTCAGGAATAAAACAAATTCTCATCAACGTTATAACGAAACGACGTTAAGTGAGGATTACTGTGTACTATAAATATTGTCAAGAATATCACTACTGTAATATAAAGAACGTAGCTGCCAATGGTGATGTGTACAAAGTTCTATATATGTGGTGCGAGAGGTTCTATGTTGGACAGTGAGGAAACTTCTAGAACTTAGGCTGTCGCAATACTATACTCAGTTTGGATGGCCCAGTTTAGTGCTATATTAAGATATGTTGGAATTTTTAACCCGGAGGGTTAGCCACCCAGGATAACCCAAGAAAGTCAATTCGTCACATTGAAGACTATCTGTCTTATTTTCACTGTGGTCCTTCAATCTTGCCCCCCAGGATGCGACCCACATCAGTCGGTTAACACCCAGGTACCTACTTAATGCTAGGTGAACGGACAGCAGGTGTAAGGAAATATACCCAACGCTTCCTTCTGTGCCGGGGATTGAACCACAGACACTCAGGCGAGAGCGTTGTCACCCGAGCCACTGGACACCATACTAGAGTTTGTAACCATCCTGCCAAATGCTCTAGTGTCTCCGATGCCTTCCTTGACAACTTTAAAGAATCTACATTGTTAAAACATGACACTTGCACATTGTTGCATGTGGGTGTGACAATCTTGCTGGTGTTGCTCGCTCTTAGTCTTCGTATCTCTGTAGTTTACCATAAAAATTCATATGCTCTGCTGAGAAGACATGTTCTTCATTTTCTTTAATTCGTCAACGATAACTTTGCTGTTCTCCACAATGACTTGGGTGATCCCGTAGCTCGATCGCTAGCGCACTCAGCTCACACTCTGAGGTCCGGGGTTCGAATCTCCTCCGATACGGCTGGAAAACATTAGGGACGTGTTTCCATAAGACACCTGCTGTCCCTCTTCACCCATCAGTGTAAAATGGGTACCTGGGTGTTAGTGGACTGGTGTGGGTCGCATCCCGGGACAAAACTGACCTAATTTGCGGGAAATGCTCAGCATAACAAGGGGCTTTCTATATAGTAGTATGTCATTAATGTCAGCTGGGACTGTATACCTTGTACATGTACTTGTAGTAAATGAAGATATTATTATTATATTATTATTTTGACTTGTCACCTCACGTACAAATTTGTGATTGCTGCAAACTATAAATTTGAAGATGTCTGTGTTTAGGTTCTGTTGTGTTTTTCTTGTTGTATTCTCTAGTATCCTTGACGTTTCTTGTATTGACTTATTTTATCCTTATTGGAAGTAACACTTGGTATACCAGTGAATTGAGTTGGCTTATTTTAACACCCCAGCGGCGACATAGTTAAATGATGCAGGTTCCATAGTGTAACTCTTAAGTGTCCAAATAAGAGGAATTTTCTAGACATATATAGTGAGTTAAGTAGGCCGGGGATACACCATTATTACTTTTAATGCTATATTACTGGTTGTCGACTTGGTTAGGAATTTCAAATAATTACGTACAAATTGCGTCATTATTTGAGTTCGAATGTTAGTAATTTTGGCGTGGCTTGTTCAGCTTACTATTATCTTCTCCATTTATTTTCTTAAGCTTTGAGACAGCCATTCCTTGCCCCGACAGGCGCCTCTACACGGTGCCAGAGTCTGGTGCCAGTCAGGGAGGCTACACCGCACTAGTTGACTCCTGAGATTTTCCATTCCATTGCTCAAGTTTCCTCTATTGCAAACCTCTTGATGAATCAGCACTTGTCAGAGTGCAAAGGCATTCAACTCGACTGTACCTACTTGTTCTTTGTTTTCCATTAATTAATCACTTGTCTGCTATTATTCTCATATATATATATATATATATATATATATATATATATATATATATATATATATATATATATATATATATATATATATATATATGCAAAAAGATCACAGTAAACAGGTGATATCAAAATATGCAAGAAAACCACTATGAAAAATAGAAGAATTCCAAGCGCTTGACTACTCACATTATCATAGTTCCTTGATAATGGAGTAGTCACGAAAGCGCTTGGAATTCTTCTATTTTTCATAGTGGTTTTCTTGCAATATATATATATATATATATATATATATATATATATATATATATATAATCCATGATAGTAAGTGACCCGGATATATTTTTATAAGAGAGGTTATTCCGTGCTGCAGTTAGTGTGAGTCTCACTACAACAGTTAATGTTACTTGTGGAATTAAGTCTTTTAGACCCTCCGGTAAACAACACTGATTTAATTACCTTTGCATCAAAATAGCTTTTGTTTATATATCCAAAATAAAAAAAATTCTTGCTACTTTATCAGTAATTATTAATAGTTCTAATATATGCGCTAGCCTAATACTGATAATTAATTTAAATATTGTTGAGCAGGTATTGTAGTAAAGTAAACTAAAGTAAATTTTATTTCTTTACAAGTTTACATCGAGATTTTGTAATTACAATTTAGAATTGAAGAGCAAGGAGAGCCACTATTATGCCATGGCATTATGGGCAGACTTAATCTAATGACTTATTTACTACTTAATACTTGAGAAATAGAATGATTTTCTTATAGTTAAATATTAGCATGTGTTTTTACCAGATAATAAGTTTACTTAAATTACAATCTGAGGATATTACATTTGTCAACGTGTTATGCAAGATGGTTATATCAGTAGTAAATATAGCACTTTTATTATGGGTAAATAACACTGAACATTGTTGAAAGTAGTTTATAATAAAGAGTATATTTAGTTTAGGGTGAGTAAGTGGCTTTTGAGAAGAGTCTTAAATTGATGTTCAGTCAAGGTTGTTTTAATATTTTCTGGTAATGAATTCCAGATTTTGGGGCCCTTTATGGGCTTAGAGTTTTTACACAGGGTGATATGGACTCTGGGTATATCAAAAAGTGATCTGTGTCTTGTGTTATGGTCATGGGTCCTGTTAAAGTTGGTGAGGAGAATTTTGAGTGGAGGGTTTATATTTGAGTGTAGAGTTCTATGTGAATGTTCTTTACAGTTTTAGACTTTCGAATATTGGCGGAGTATGCTGTCTAGAGTGGGAATTTGTTATCATTCTGACTGCTGCCTTTTGTTGGGTTATGAGTGGTGTAAGGTGATTTAATGTTTTTGATCCCCATGCACAAATTCCATAGGTGAGATAAGGGTAGATGAGTGAATGATACAGAGCAAGGAGAGCTGATTGAGGCATATAATAGCGTATCTTTGATAGTATGCCTACTGTCTTTTGAGATTTTTTTTGGAAATTTGTTGTGTGTGTGTATGGAATTTGAGGCTACTGTCAAGGTGGATTCCTAGGAATTTTCCCTCTGTGAATCTTGTGATGGGTGATCCATTTAGCGTTATATTAAGTGGGACATTTGAAGCTCTGTTTCCAAACTGAATGAAATAGGTTTTGTCAGTATTGAGAGTAAGCTTATTAGTTTTCATCCAGGTAGATATTTTCTGTAATTCAGTATTTACAGTGTTGGCCAGTATGACTGGTTGTGGGTGAGAGAAGACATATGTAGTGTCATCTGCAAATAATATGGGTTTGAGTAGTTGTGATGCATTCGGTAGGTCATTGATGTAAATGAGGAAGAGGAGTGGTCCCAGGACACTTCCTTGCGGGACACTGACTTTAATTTGTTGCGTAGAAGAGTTAGCTCCATTTGTGTACACATATTGGCTTCTATTACTAAGGTATGATTTTAGGTAGTTGAGTGAGTGCCCTCTTATACAATAGTGAGCTAATTTTGTGAGCAGTAAGTCATGGTCAACTGTATCAAAAGCTTTACGTAAATCAATGAAGATTCCCAGTGGGAATTCTTTCTTAAGAGCGGTGTATATAAGCTCTAGCATGTGTATAATAGCACCATTAGTGTTTTTGTTTGTTCTGAATCTAAACTGACAGGGGTTGAGTATGTTGTGTGAGACAGGTGTTTGAGCTTGGGATCTTACTCGCTAGATTCCTTCCTATTGTGGAGAAGAAATCATTAACTCTGTTTGCTGTTTCAGCTGGTGGGAGTCGGGGTTCATCTGGTTTTGTTAATTTGATTGTTTTAATTTTGGATATCTTTTTATTTCCTAGAATTTCAAATAGGGTTTTCCAGGTCTTTTTCATATCACCTTTTATGTTATGTTATGTAGTCTGTTCCCATAATAAAATTTTTTTGACCTTCTTATCAGGCTGGTAAGGATTGACGAGTAGCGCTTGGATTGTTCTCTGGTTATTTGACCCCTGCTGTACTGTTTTTCATATTGGTGTTTTTTGTTAATGTATTTAAGGATGCTGGGTGTTAGCCAGGGACTGTTAAGTCTCTTAGCTGTGATCTGTTTATTTTTTTTAGGGCAATGTTTGTTATAGAGGTAGTGTTTTGTTTTAAGGAAGTTCTTGATACATTCATTAAGCTCTGTAGTATACGTTTCTATCTCATTATGCCAGTCGATGTTAATCATAGTTGTAATAAAGTTACTAACAGCTGACTCTTTTTGTAGTCTGAAGGTAACTTTTGTAATATCTTGGGGCAATTTACCTAGGTTGGTTATGAGAAAGGTAGGTTAGTGGTCTGTGGTGTTGTCTGTGATTATGCCTTATTTTAGAGGGGATATAATGTTAGTCCAGATGTGGTCTAATAATGAGATACTAGTCTCAGAGATTCTTGTAGGTTTTGATATTGTTGGTAGTAACAAGCAGTTGCTCAGTGTTTGTGATGGTAGCTACAGTATACACAATATTGTTGGACACACATGACCTACACACATGACCAACACACATGACCTACACACATGACCTACACACATGACCTACACACATGACCTACACACATGACCTACACACATGACCTACACACATGAGTGTGTAGTGATAGTATCTACAGTATACACAATATTGTTAAGCAGGTATTGTAGTGTGTGGTTGTGGTAGCTGCACTATACACAGTATTGTTGAGCAGGTATTGCCCAACAATACTGTATATCGTATATTGCCAGACAGACAAGGCACCAAGTGAACAAGGTATGGTTGCCAGACAGACATTGCATCAAGTGAACAAGGTATGGTTGCCAGACAGACATTGCATCAAGTGAACAAGGTATGGCTGCCAGACAGACATTGCACCAAGTGAAGATTTTAGAAACAGTGCTAATATAAATGCAGAAGTCTTAAATTTTCATGGGCAAACTTGACAAATACCTCCGCCGAGTGCCGGATCAACCAGGCTGTGATGGATATATGGGCCAGCAGGCTACCAGACAGCCTGGCCCAGGGCTGGGTCCGTAGGAAAAACTCGAAACCCTTCAAAGGTATACAAGAGGTATGGTACACACACACGCGCACGCACGCGCATATTCACACACTTTGCTGCATAAAAAATTCTGACCACCTTCCACTATTCCTTCAGCGTGGACTGAGGTAGAGGGGGCTGGGATTATGAGATACGGGGATACCTTTCTCATGGCCACGCAGTGAGCGAAACCCCGCTAGTTTTACTCTCACCTCAACGATGAGTAAGAAGTACTCATCTAATTGTCGGTGTGGTATATTATTCATGTCTCACTGGATCACCAGCAGCACCACCATAGTCTTCACTGATGAGTATTGTCTTCCTCAGTAGTCTTGACTGATGAGTATTGTCTTCCTTAGTAGTCTTGACTGATGAGTATTGTCTTCCTTAGTAGTCTTGACTGATGAATATTGTCTTCCTTAGTAGTCTTGACTGATGAGTCTTGTCTTCCTCAGTAGTCTTGACTGATGAATATTGTCTTCCTTAGTAGTCTTGACTGATGAGTCTTGTCTTCCTCAGTAGTCTTGACTGATGAGTCTTGTCTTCCTCAGTAGTCTTGACTGATGAGTCTTGTCTTCCTCAGTAGTCTTGACTGATGAGTCTTGTCTTCCTTAGTAGTCTTGACTGATGAATATTGTCTTCCTTAGTAGTCTTGACTGATGAATATTGTCTTCCTTAGTAGTCTTGACTGATGAATATTGTCTTCTTTAGTAGTCTTGACTGATGAATATTGTCTTCCTTAGTAGTCTTGACTGATGAGTCTTGTCTTCCTCAGTAGTCTTGACTGATGAGTCTTGTCTTCCTCAGTAGTCTTGACTGATGAGTCTTGTCTTCCTTAGTAGTCTTGACTGATGAATATTGTCTTCCTTAGTAGTCTTGACTGATGAATATTGTCTTCCTTAGTAGTCTTGACTGATGAATATTGTCTTCTTTAGTAGTCTTGACTGATGAATATTGTCTTCCTTAGTAGTCTTGACTGATGAATATTGTCTTCCTTAGTAGTCTTGACTGATGAATATTGTCTTCCTTAGTAGTCTTGACTGATGAGTCTTGTCTTCCTCAGTAGTCTTGACTGATGAGTCTTGTCTTCCTTAGTAGTCTTGACTGATGAATATTGTCTTCCTTAGTAGTCTTGACTGATGAGTCTTGTCTTCCTTAGTAGTCTTGACTGATGAATATTGTCTTCCTTAGTAGTCTTGACTGATGAGTCTTTTCTTCCTTAGTAGTCTTGACTGATGAGTCTTGTCTTCCTTAGTAGTCTTGACTGATGAATATTGTCTTCCTTAGTAGTCTTGACTGATGAATATTGTCTTCCTTAGTAGTCTTGACTGATGAGTCTTGTCTTCCTTAGTAGTCTTGACTGATGAGTCTTGTCTTCCTTAGTAGTCTTGGCTGGTGAGTCTTGTCTTCCTCAACAGTCTTGACTAATGAGTCTTGTCTTCCTCAACAATCTTGAGTGGTGAGTCTTGTCTTCCTCAACAATCTTGAGTGGTGAGTCTTGACTTCTAAAGTAGTCTTGAGTGGTGAGTCTTGTCTTGCTCAACAGTCTTGAGTGGTGAGTCTTGTCTTGCTCAACAGTCTTGAGTGGTGAGTCTTGTCTTGCTCAACAGTCTTGAGTGGTGAGTCTTGTCTTGCTCAACAGTCTTGAGTGGTGAGTCTTGTCTTGCTCAACAGTAATCTGTTACAGTCAGCAGCGTCCGTCATTATCTTCCCTCTAAATTCTAGGAATCTCTCTCTCTTTCCCTCAGTATTGGAGTTATGTTTCTGTAGGTTAGATAAATTATATAAAGTTACATATGAATGTTCTGTACCGTGAAATTACCTAATTTCGTTGTTCCACTGCCACCGTGGTAATATCACCGGCCAAATACTGGACAGTGTATAATAACGGGATACATATTAACAGGGATGTATAATTGTGTGTAGTAAGCGAGGGTATGCATTTCGACAGTTAATCACTGTTATTGGTGTATCTGGTACTGGTGCGGCATTATGCCAGCCCGGGTCAACATCCTCCTGCTATACTGACCTTCAACACTGCAGTATAATTTAGACACTGACCAACACAACACTCTTCTCTGGCAACACTGACCTTTAATACCAGTGCCTCAGCACTAATACCAACTGGTATTAAAGGTCATGTTTCTATACCAGCCTTTATTACGCAATGACAGCAGAATTATCATAAATAATACAAAAAAATAATACCGATAATACTAATAATACCAATAATAACAATAATAATACCAGTTGAAACCAATGTTTTATTCAAATCGTTACATTTGTATACAAACCACAAATGCCTATAAATGTTCAGCAGTTTTAATAGCAGCTTGTATCACTGCGGTTATTGTTGAAATTAGATACAGTTTAGTTGTTACAGTTTGGTTACATTGATTGTTGATGGTAACTGTTGTATCTGTCTGGTGAATATACTATTGAAGCTAGCTGCTGTGTCTGAGTCTGGTAAATATAAATGGTTAGAAAATTAAGTGTTTGAACCTTTAAGACTGGGAACAAGAATGTGTTCTGACCCCTCGTTATGGAGCTGAAGCCGCTGTCAGTGTGTTTTTACACAGGTGAAGAGTTCCTACCTTTATTTACAAACCAAGAACTGTTACCCACTTCAACTCATTTGAAAGCCTTTTTATTATTATGAGACATACAAAATAGGGAATAGGGTGCAGTTAGTGTCATCTCTGGGCCAGTGATTTCATTTGGTCAACTTTATTTCATCCATGTCATTAAGCAGTACGAACATGTTCCAGACTTGAGTCATCCTAGGAATAAATGATCTCAGATGAACTGATGTTCTTGAGAAGAGTACAGCTAGAGTGTAGTTGCTGTTTGCTGCCCGTCTTGTTGTGTAGAAGCTGTCTTCTCGCTGACCGCGGCGATGCGGAGTCAAGTGTCATACCTTGACAACATTGGCTTTGCACAGTATCTAACAGGAAGATCACCCACATCCCTCTAGCGTTGAAAGCTCTGCTGAAACGAAAGATCTAGCCAGGCTGGGTCGTCTTGCTCTGTTCTCAGTTCTGTCAAGAAGTCGTAGATGAGAAGGGGGCTGGAAATCCAAGACAGTGGAACATACTCAAGGTTTGAGCGCACTTGTACATCGCGCATTCTTTCAGTCTCTACTGTTGAGATATAAGATACGCCTTAGTGCTGTTAGGTGTTCCAGGTATTGTGTTCAAGTATGATCCAGGTATTGTGTTCAAGTATGATCCAGGTATGATCAAGTATGATCCAGTTATTGTGTTTAAGTATGATCCAGGTATGATGTTCAAGAATGATGTTCCAGGTATACTGGTGATGTTTCTTGTATACTGTTCCAGGTATGGTGTTACAGGTATACTGTTCCAGGTATGGTGTTACAGGTATACTGTTCCAGGTATGGTGTTCCAGATATACTGTTTCAAGGTATGGTGTTCCAGGTATACTGTTCCAGGCTGTCTGAGAGGCTATATCTGAGGCGAGTCTCAGATATAGCCTGGAAGTTAACACAGATGAGTCTCGGGGATGTTAGGAAATGCTTCTTTAGCCTTACAGCGGTCAGGAAGGGGAACGACCTAGACAGAGAAGTGGTAGAGGCAGGATTCAAATATAGCATTAATACGGCTCACGCAACCATGGAAGAGTGACACCAGTAGCGACCAGCGGAGAAGAGGGACCAGGAGCTAAGACTCGACCCTTGCAACCATGAATAGGTGAGCAAAGAAACAGACGGGCGCGCAACCACACACAACACAGATCACAACTTCATCTCAGCCAGCACATTTAAGGTGTTCCAGATCTCAGTAAATCCTGGCCAGTGTGGCTAAAAACCTAAGTTATTGGAAGGTAAGATCAGCAGGGATGATCCTTGATACTTTAATCATTCCAGCAACAAGGTAAGAAGCTCAGCTGGGATTACTTTCCTAGGGAGGAGCAGCAGCGCGGGGAAGTAGTGTACTTTACTCTTTCTCCTAACAGACGACCAATCTTACTTCCTACCCCCGCCTCTTAAGTCACTTACTTCCTAGCGTCGTGTTACCCATCATGCTGGAGTCTGTCTTCTTCCTCGTCGTCCAGGTCATTCCGCTTCCTGACCCGAGACTGAAGAAACGCTTCCTGAAATCCCTCTAGTTAGTTTGTATCTTTAACTTCCAACGGAGTCCATGTGCGCACGTTTACCGCCTCTCCAGCTCTTAATCCCTGTCTAAATTGTTAATTCCTCTTAAGTATTTTAGACGTGAGGTTAGTGTAATGTAGCTTAGAGTATATTAATAAAATAGAGAACATTTATACTTGTGTTGGTATTAGGAGTATCTGATATATATTAGCTACTCTGCCAAGTATTTGAGGCCCAGTTGTTTACATATTAATTAGCATTATCACAAGTTATAAAATCATACTTTTGGCCAGGTAATACCAGAGAAAGTTGCCAGAGTATATTGGTGTTTCTAGAGTCGCTTAATTGTGAGAATTTGATGCTTGAAATGAGGGTTGTGCAAGCTTTGTCAGGGGAAGAGTGTTATTTGCTTTATTTTTTAGAGTTGTGTTTGTTTTGAAAGAAGTATTATGTACTAGCAGGGCTCTCTGATGCTCATGGTGTAGGTATAGAAAAATATGGAGCATTTTGTAAAGTTTGGAAACTTTTTTGGAACAACTTTTTAATATTTTTATAGGTTTAGTTCATATTCACATATAGAAGATGCTGAAAATACCATTTTTAATTTATCGATGGGTAGGGAGCTGTTAATTAGTGCTATTTATAATCTTTGTGTAGATTAGGATGTAAGGACTGTATAACAGACTTTTGAGTCAGTGCAGCTGTGGCCATCGTTAGGTAGAGATGTGTCGGTCCTCGCTCTGGTTGGGGGAACCATTACATCAGTCAGGGGATAAGATGAGAGGCTGCGTGTAAGCACTGGAGATGTGATAATGGCAGTTAAACAACTGGTAAAGAGGTTACAGTCTTACTGGAGCTGCAGGCACAGAATTTAGTGTGTTTTTATGAGTATAGAGATGTAAGACGAGGTGGGTCGATGAGTCTTGGGTGTCTATAAATTGTTAAGCAGTGAAGAGCCTACAAGTGGTATTATTGGATTAACTGTTGTATTTGTCATAGTGGTTAGGAAGTTATATTTTGTAAAATCTTGTTTTTGGATAATGTAGAGGAAATAATGAGGGTATAACTTTTGTGGTAACTTATTGTGCTCAATTATATTATAATGTAGATTTTCGGGATTATGACTGAACAAATTTAAGGTATGGAGTTTCATTTCCCATTTTCATTTCATTTCATATATTTTTTTTTATATATATATATATATATATATATATATATATATATTTTATATATATTTTATATATATATATATATATATATGTATGTTATATATATATATATATATATATATATATATATATATATATATATATGTATGATATATATATATATATATATATATATATATGTATATATAAAATTTGTATGTATATATATATATATATATATATATGTATATATATATATATATATATATATATATATATATATATATATATATATATATATATATATTATACACACACACCGTCCCGGGTGTCCGAGCCTCTTAATAGTTTAGGGTTCAAGTCGGACCGCAGCATCATCATAAGTTTGGCTTCTCTGTGTGTTGTTTGTGTATTAGTTATTATAGTGGTGGCTGGGGCTGATGGGGTTATTTGCTTCTAGGTGTGAAGAGTCACAGATCTGGGCAGCACAACTACAACCTGGAGGAGGTGACCACGAGCTTTCAAGTCTCATCCTTCACCCTGGGATGATCTCATGGAATTCTCCCTGGAATGATCTCATGGAATCCTCCCTGGGATGATCTCGTAGAATCCTCCCTGGGATGATCTCGTAGAATCCTCCCTGGGATGATCTCGTAGAATCCTCCTTGGGATGATCTCGTAGAATCCTCCCTGGGATGATCTCGTAGAATCCTCCCTGGGATGATCTCGTAGAATCCTCCCTGGGATGATCTTGTAGAATCCTCCCTGGGATGATCTCGTAGAATCCTCCCTGGGATGATCTCGTAGAATCCTCCCTGGGATTATCTCGTAGAATCCTCCCTGGGATGATCTCGTAGAATCCTCCCTGGGATGATCTCGTAGAATCCTCCCTGGGATGATCTCGTAGAATCCTCCCTGGGATGTTCTTATAAAATGGAATCCTCCCTTGGAGATAAAATGTGGATGCAATATACACTGATTTTTCAAAAGATTTAGCGCACAGAATGCGTACAAAAGGATTAACCGGTCACTTTGTAACCAGTAGAAGACACAGTAATAGTTAAGTCAGGCTGTAAGAGTGTAAAGGTGTTCCCCAAGGCACACTACTCGCCCCCGTCCTTTTTCATCCTCATATACGACATTGAGACATAAATTGTAGTACCATATCATGGCTTGCAGAGATGATGACAAAAATATGAGTGGTGTCTACTGATTACAGTGAGGATCTTCAGGCGGACATAAACCAAGTCTTCCAGTGGAACACAAAAGAACAATGTGATGTTCAAGTCTTCCAGTGGAACACAAAAGAACAATGTAGTGTTCAATGAGGATCACTTTCATTGATCTCGTTATGGAAAAATGAGAAAATAAAATTTATAATTGGGTATAAAAGTAAACACTCAATAGTGAAAAACTAATGTTAAGAATAACCTTGATACCACTGATGGGTTTCGAGAGTTTTCCTACTCTCGTAGCCCGGCCCTGGGCCAGGCTTGTCTGGTGCTTGTCTGGTTAACCAGGCTGTTAATGTTGGCGGCTCCCTGGCCCACACTGTTAAAGGTTCTCTAAGCAGTCACCCATTTGACTGTTGTACAAACATTGAAATACTGTTACTAAGATGGACTGATCTGTCATATAGAATAGAGTAACAGCACACTGGTGATGTATCCTATTTTGATAAATATAAAAATTCACCCATCCACCCACTACAACGACCGTTGAGGGAATAGGTGCTATGGATGACTGCTGGATAGGCTGGTGTGTGGGTGTGGATGACTGCTGGATAGGCTGGTGTGTGGGTGTGGATGACTGCTGGATAGGCTGGTGTGTGGGTGTGGATGACTGCTGGATAGGCTGGTGTGTGGGTGTGGATGACTGCTGGATAGGCTGGTGTGTGGGTGTGGATGACACTGTTCCCTCCATAGGGTGTGGATGACACTGTTCCCTCCATACTCTACCAATACCATCACCCGTCCCTCCTTCCACACCCTTCCTACCTCCATCATTGTCCCTCCTTCCACACCCTTCCTACCTCCATCATTGTCCCTCCCTCCACACCCTTCCTACCTCCATCATTGTCCCTCCCTCCACACCCTTCCTACCTCCATCATTGTCCCTCCCTCCACACCCTTCCTACCTCCATCATTGTCCCTCCCTCCACACCCTTCCTACCTCCATCATTGTTCCCTCCTTCCACACCCTTCCTACCTCCACATTGTCCCTCCCTCCACACCCTTCCTACCTCCATCATTGTCCCTCCCTCCACACCCTTCCTACCTCCATCATTGTCCCTCCTTCCACACCTTCCTACCTCCATCATTGTCCCTCTCTTCCACATTCCCCTTCCTCCCCATTGTCTCCTCTCCCCCTTCCTCCTCCATCATTGCCCTCTCCCTCCCTCCATCATTGCCCCTCTCCCTCCTCCCTTCCTTCTATTAACAGAGCTCTGGACAAACATCACGTCCCTGGCACTTTTGAAACGCCTTCCTCAGCAGTTGTGTGTCTTGTGTGTCTTGTGTGTGTTTGCTTGTGTGTGTGTTTGCTTGTGTGTGTGTGTTTGCTTGTGTGTGTGTTTGCTTGTGTGTGTGTTTGCTTGTGTGTGTGTTTGCTTGTGTGTGTGTGTTTGCTTGTGTGTGTGTTTGCTTGTGTGTGTGTGTTTGCTTGTGTGTGTGTTTGCTTGTGTGTGTGTTTGCTTTGTGTGTTGCTTGTGTGTGTGCTTGCTTGTAAGTGTGTGTTTTCTTGTGTGTGTGTGTGTGTTTGCTTGTGTGTGTACTCACCTAATTGTACTCGCCTAATTGTGGTTGCAGGGGTCGAGACTCAGCTCCTGGCCCCGCCTCTTCGCTGTCTGCTACTGGGTCTCTGCTCTCCCTGCTCCATGAGATTTATCATACCTTGTCTTAAAACTATGTATGGTTCCTGCCTCCACTATATCTTTCTCTAGTCCATTCCACTTCCTGACTACTCTGTGGCTGAAGAAATGCTTCCTAACATCCCTTTGACTCATCTGAGTCTTCAGCTTCCAGTTGTGTCCCCTTGTTTCTGTGTTCCCTCTCTGGAACATCCTGTCACTATCTACCTTGTCAATTCCCCGCAGTATTTTGTATGTCGTTATCATGTTTCCTCTGACCCTTCTTTCCTCCAGTGTTGTTAGTCCTATTTCCTCAACCTTTCTTCATAAGACAGACCCTGAGTTGTGGAACTAACCTTGTCGCAAACCTTTGCACTTTCTCTAGTTTCTTGACGTGCTTGACCAGGTGTGGGTTCCAGACTGGTGCTGCATATTCTAGTATGGGCCTGACGTACACGGTATACAGTGTCTTGAACGATTCCTTGTTAAGGTAACGGAACGCTAATCTTAGGTTTGCCAGTCGCCCATATGCTGCCGCGGTTATCTGGTTGATGTGTGCCTCCGGAGACGTGCTTGGCGTTATACTCACTCCAAGGTCTTTCTCCTTTGCCGAGGTTTGTAGCCTTTGTCCGCCTAGCTTGTACTCTGTCAGCGGTCTTCTTTGCCCTTCTCCGATCCTCATGACTTTGCATTTGGAGGGATTGAATTCGAGAAGCTAGTTGCTAGACCAGATATCGAGCTTGTCCAGGTCTGTTTGCAGCCCTGCCTGGTCCTCTTCCGATGTGATTCTCCTCATTATTTTCACATCATCCGCGAATAGAGACACTTCTGAGTCTATCCCGTCCGTCATGTCATTTACATATACCAGGAATAACACTGGTCCTAGGACTGACCCCTGCGGTACACCGCTCGTCACAGGCGCCCACTGTGATACCTCACCACGCACCATGACCCGTTGTTGCCTCCCTGTGTGTGTGTTTGCTTGTGTGTGTGTTTGCTTGTGTGTGTGTTTGCTTGTGTGTGTGTTTGCTTGTGTGTGTGTTTGCTTGTGTGTGTGTTTGCTTGTGTGTGTGTTTGCTTGTGTGTGTGTTTGCTTGTGTGTGTGTTTGCTTGTGTGTGTTTTCTTGTGTGTTTGTATTTCTGTCAAACAAGCCATTGTTTCAGTGAAACAAGCAATTGTTTCTGCAATTTTTACTACACAAATCTTCTTCCACCAAGGCAGGTGACAAAAAAAAGTAATATTCACCATCATTCATTCAATAGTTCTTTTGTTGGAAATGCTGTGCATCCCAGGGACCTTCAGATTATTGTATGTATTATACGGTAATTTTTAAATGTTTGTATATTTGTAAGTGTGTAGACCTCAGTTCAGATGACCCTGCTAAGTGTAACATCCTGACCCCTCCTCAGTGTACCATCCTCACCCCTCCTAAGTTACACATCCTCACCTCTCCTAAGTTACACATCCTCACCCCTCCTAAGTTACACATCCTCACCTCTCCTAAGTTACACATCCTCACCCCTCCTAAGTTACACATCCTCACCTCTCCTAAGTTACACATCCTCACCCCTCCTAAGTTACACATCCTCACCTCTCCTAAGTTACACATCCTCACCCCTCCTAAGTTACACATCCTCACCTCTCCTAAGTTACACATCCTCACCTCTCCTAAGTTACACATCCTCACCCCTCCTAAGTTACACATCCTCACCTCTCCTAAGTTACACATCCCTTTCACCTCCTCCTAAGTTACACATCCTCACCTCTCCTAAGTTACACATCCTCACCTCTCCTAAGTTACACATCCTCACCTCTCCTAAGTTACACATCCTCACCTCTCCTAAGTTACACATCCTCACCCTCTAAGTTACACATCCTCACCCTCCTAAGTTACACATTCCTCACCTCCTCTAAGTTACACATCCTCACCTCTCCTAAGTTACACATCCTCCACCCCTCTCTAAGTTACACATCCTCACCCTCCTAAGTTACACATCCTCACCCTCCTAAGTTACACATCCTCACCTCTCTAGTTACACATCCTCACCCTCCTAAGTTACACATCCTCACCTCTCCTAAGTTACACATCCTCACCCTCCTAAGTTACACATCCTCACCCTCCTAAGTTACACATCCTCACCTCCTAAGTTACACATCCTCACCTCTCCTAAGTTACACATCCTCACCTCTAGTTACACATCCTCACCCTCCTAAGTTACACATCCTCACCTCTCCTAAGTTACACATCCTCACCTCTCCTAAGTTACACATCCTCACCCCTCCTAAGTTACACATCCTCACCCTCCTAAGTTACACATCCTCACCCTCTAAGTTACACATCCTCACCTCTAAGTTACACATCCTCACCCTCCTAAGTTACACATCCTCACCTCCTAAGTTACACATCCTCACCTCTCCTAAGTTACACATCCTCACCTCTCCTAAGTTACACATCCTCACCTCTCCTAAGTTACACATCCTCACCTCTCCTAAGTTACACATCCTCACCTCTAAGTTACATCCTCACCTAAGTTACACATCCTCACCTCTCTAAGTTACACATCCTCACCCCTCCTAAGTTCACACCAGTCACACTCCTAATTACACATCCTCACCTCTCCTAATTACACTCCTCACCCTCCTAAGTTACACATCCTCACCCCACCTTCGGAGTGCAGGTACTGTATCTCTCACCTCCAGGTCTCAAGTCCTGGTTTGCCATCATAAATAATTCTTCTACCTGCAAATCCTAAATCCTCAAACCATTTTCTCTCTCACTCGGGTTAATGCACTCCTACACATTCCTGCAGGTGCTAAATTACAGATAAAACTCACACCCTCCAAACCTTCCTGGGGCGACTCCTATCTTTCTTTTCCACTTCGGATTTATACACTCTTTTCCTCATTCTATTTTACTGCAACTTTTCTAAATTACCAAAGCACCTTATCAAGCTGTCATCTGCCCTCTGGATAATTGCTTACGTACCCTCACATTGTATTCTGCCCTCTGGATAATTGCTTACGTACCCTCACATTGTATTCTGCCCTCTGGATAATTGCTTACGTACCCTCACATTGTATTCTGCCCTCAGGATAATTGCTTACGTACCCTCACTTTGTCTTCTGCCCTCTGGATAATTGCTTACGTACCCTCACTTTGTCTTCTGCCCTCTGGATAATTGCTTACGTACCCTCACATTGTATTCTGCCCTCTGGATAATTGCTTACGTACCCTCACTTTGTCTTCTGCCCTCTGGATAATTGCTTACGTACCCTCACATTGTCTTCTGCCCTCTGGATAATTGCTTACGTACCCTCATATTGTATTCTGCCCTCTGGATAATTGCTTACGTACCCTCACATTGTCTTCTGCCCTCTGGATAATTGCTTACGTACCCTCACATTGTATTCTAATTACTTTGCTGCGAATTCTTTGCATAATATTCACACCCCACATTGCTCTCTTGTCTATACCAGGTGAAGTGTATTGTAGAATTATTATTTAAAGTTAGCAATACAGCAGAAAGTAGGATTGTAGAAGAAAAGGGAGGATTTAGGAAGGCTACAGGATGTGTAGACCAAGTGTTGACGTTGATAAATATAAGTGAAGAATACTTAGATGAAGGTAAGAATCTCCGTCGCATTTAAAGATTTAGAAAAAAGCATATGAGTGGACAGGGGGAGCAATTTATGGAATAGGTGATAAGTTACTAAAAGTAGCAAAGGATGATGTTATTCCGGGGTTGTGAAGTACAGTGGTGCACTCTGAAGGAGGGAGAGGATGTTGTTGTTCATTTAATGAATGATGGTGTAAAGTTTTGTGTGTCTCAGCTGGTGAGAGACGATCAGTGTGTCAGCCATTGCTGTTATTAAAGAATGAATCAAGTTTCATGAATTAACCACTCACACTGACGACAACACTGAGACGAACCTGACAGTGTTGACTGGTAGCGTAGTCTGACACTAACACTGCTACCTCAGTGTTACAACACAGTATATCAGTGTTATAACACAGTGTACCACTGACACTAACACTGCTGCCTCAGTGTTACAACACAGTATATCAGTGTTATAACACAGTGTACCACTGACACTAACACTGCTGCCTCAGTGTTACAACACAGCATATCAGTGTTATAACACAGTGTACCACTGACACTAACACTGCTGCCTCAGTGTTATAACAGTGTACCACTGACACTAGCACTGCTGCCTCAGTGTTATAACATACGGTGTATCACTGACACTAACACTGCTCCCTCAGTGTTATAACACAGTATATCACTGACACTAACACTGCTGCCTCAGTGTTACAACACAGTATATCACTGACACTAACACTGCTCCCTCAGTGTTATAACACAGTATATCACTGACACTAACACTGCTTCCTCAGTGTTATAACACAGTATATCACTGACACTAACACTGCTTCCTCAGTGTTATAACACAGTATATCACTGACACTAACACTGCTTCCTCAGTGTTATAACACAGTATATCACTGACACTAACACTGCTCCCTCAGTGTTACAACACATTATATCACTGACACTAACACTGCTGCCTCAGTGTTACAACACAGTATATCACTGACACTAACACTGCTGCCTCAGTGTTACAACACAGTATACCACTGACACTAACACTGCTCCCTCAGTGTTATAACACAGTATATCACTGACACTAATACTGCTCCTTCAGTGTTATAACACAGTGTACCACTGACACTAACACTGCTGCGTCAGTGTTATAACACACGGTGTATCACTGATACTAACACTGCTGCCTCAGTGTTATAACAGTATATCACTGACACTAACACTGCTGCCTCAGTGTTATAACACAGTATATCACTGACGTTAACACTGCTCCCTCAGTGTTATAACACAGTGTACCACTGACACTGCTCCCTCAGTGTTATAACACAGTATATCACTGACGCTAACACTGCTCTCTCAGTGTTATAACACAGTATATCACTGACACTAACACTGCTTCCTCAGTGTTATAACACAGTGTACCACTGACACTAACACTGCTGCCTCAGTGTTATAACACAGTATATCAGACACTAACACTGCTTCCTCAGTGTTATAACACAGTATATCACTGACACTAACACTGCTCCCTCAGTGTTATAACACAGTATATCACTGACACTAACACTGCTGCCTCAGTGTTACAACACAGTATATCACTGACACTAACACTGCTGCCTCAGTGTTACAACACAGTATACCACTGACACTAACACTGCTGCCTCAGTGTTATAACAGTATATCACTGACACTAACACTGCTGCCTCAGTGTTATAACAGTATATCACTGACACTAACACTGCTGCCTCAGTGTTATAGCACAGTATATGACTGACGTTAACACATCTCCCTCAGTGTTATAACACAGTGTACCACTGACACTGCTCCCTCAGTGTTATAACACAGTATATCACTGACGTTAACACTGCTCCCTCAGTGTTATAACACAGTGTACCACTGACACTGCTCCCTCAGTGTTATAACACAGTATATCACTGACACTAACACTGCTGCCTCAGTGTTATAACAGTATATCACTGACACTAACACTGCTGCCTCAGTGTTATAACACACGGTGTATCACTGACACTAACACTGCTGCCTCAGTGTTATAACAGTATATCACTGACACTAACACTGCTGCCTCAGTGTTGCAACACAGTGTACCACTGACACTGCTGCCTCAGTGTTATAACACAGTATATCACTGACGCTAACACTGCTCTCTCAGTGTTATAACACAGTATATCTCTGACACATAAAAACTGGACCCAACTGAATATTTGGGAGTCTTGGCAACGGGTCACTTGCTCTGAAGGGGAGAGGAAAGAAGTGGTAAAAAGGGAGAATAAAGGAAGGGAGACTTACAGGTGGTAGGGAAAGATAATAAAAGATAGGAGGATGAAGGTGAAGAGGGAGGGAGTGGTATGGCAGAGAACCAGGTGGTGAAAGTAAAGGTACGACTGTCTGAGAGATGCTGCTAGAAAAACAGTGAGAGATGCTGCTAGAAAAACAGTGAGAGATGCTGCTAGAAAACAGTGAGAGATGCTGCTAGAAAACAGTGAGAGATGCTGCTAGAAAACAGTGAGAGATGCTGCTAGAAAACAGTGAGAGATGCTGCTAGAAAACAATGAGAGATGCTGCTAGAAAACAGTGAGAGATGCTGCTAGAAAACAGTGAGAGATGCTGCTAGAAAACAGTGAGAGATGCTGCTAGAAAACAGTGAGAGATGCTGCTAGAAAACAGTGAGAGATGCTGCTAGACAGACAGTGAGAGATGCTGCTAGAAAGACAGTGAGAGATGCTGCTAGACAGACAGTGAGAGATGCTGCTAGACAGACAGTGAGAGATGCTGCTAGACAGACAGTGAGAGATGCTGCTAGACAGACAGTGAGAGATGCTGCTAGACACAGTGAGAGATGCTGCTAGAAAAGAGATGCTAGCAGTGAGAGATGCTGCTAGACAGACAGTGAGAGATGCTGCTAGAAACAGTGAGAGATGCTGTAGAACAGTGAGATGCTGCTAGACAGACAGTGAGAGATGCTGCTAGACAGACAGTGAGAGATGCTGCTAGACAGACAGTGAGAGATGCTGCTAGACAGATAGTGAGAGATGCTGCTAGAGACACAGTGAGAGATGCTGCTATGAAGACAGTGAGAGGTACTGCTAGGGAGACAGTGAGAGATGATGCTCTTCTAGTTTGTATCACTTCAATGATCTAATATAAACCAAAGATGAACATAATTTCTGTCAGATGTGGATAAAAATAATAGTGAGTGGCAGTCCCGCTGCCTCACACTCTCTGACACTGACACACACTTACACTGACACACTCTGACACTGACACTCTCTGACACTGACACTCTGACATTACGAGGGAACCATCACTGGAACTCGTCCTCCAGAGCTTGAATACCATCACTGTGTATTTTGTTGTTATGGACTTGAAGACGAGGTGAAGATACTGTGTTCCTCTGCTGCAGCTGTTGTGTACCACACCTGTCACTGACATCTGTGTGTTTACCGTGTATCTTGAGGGTGAGAACATTTAACACCTCTGTTATGTGTCATTGATAAAACACTTGTCAATTTTAAATTGACCAGAAAGACGTTTTCTTCATCTTGAATAAATATTTTCACCTTTTTTTTTTGTAGGTTCGTAATAAGACTTCTGGCCAACCTTTTCCAGTAAGCTCACTGTTCCCTCGCTGAAAGACACACGCTCTCCAGGTTGAAAGCCATTCAGCTGTCTGATACAGAGTGGCTGTATGTGACCACTTAAGTTACGTCAGTAGCTCTCAAATTAGGCAGGGAGGTCACGTCACCCTGGACCACCCAGGGTAATAAGTGATTGTTAGTGGAGGGAGATGAGAGAGCCTTCTGCTATGTTATCTTTATCTCAGTTATCTAGAGACATCTGTGGCTAGACTCTGCGTAGCACTTCTCAGTAGACAGCCTGACTGTAAGATCTGTTGCCTCTGTCTGCCTTTCCTAGGTACCTTCCCTCGACCCCTCTCTCCCCATCACCCCTCTCTCACTCTCACCCCTTTCTCTCTCTCACCTCTATCGCTCTCTCACTCTCACCTCTCTCTCTTTTTTTTCTTACACGGGGTTTGATAAGGTTAGGTTAAGGATCCCTAGCTTTATTGATAAGCTATTTACAAGTTAAGGACTCCTTACTTTATTGACAAGCTAAGAGCTGTTACTTACATCAGCTCATTTGAAAGCATTTTTATTGTTATGAAACATACAAGTAGGGAACAGGATGAAGTTGGAGCCATTTGTGGGCCAGCATTTTCATTTGATCAACTGACTTTATCTCGTTGACATCATAATGCTGTGCGAATGTGTTCCAGACTCGAATAATCCTTGGGATAAATGATCTCAGATAAAGTGATGTTCTGGAGAAGGTTACAGCCAGAGTGAAGTTGCTACTTTCTGCCCGTTTTGTGGTATGGAAGTTAGCTTCTCGCTGTCATCGAAGTGGAGCCAAGTGTGGTACTTTGACAATGTTGGCCTTGTACATAACAGTAAGGCCACCCACATCCCTCCTGTGTTGAAGATCTATCCAGGATGGTCCAGGCGAGAGATGAGACGTCTTGCTCTGTTCTCTACTATGTCAAGCAGTCCCAGATGAGAGGGGGGGGGGTGTCAGGCAAACCAAGAAAGTGGAGCATACTCAAGGTGTGAGCGTACTTGTGCCTCATACAGAATCTTGCAACCCCTACTGTCAAGCAGATGCGAGATATGTCGAAGTACTGTAAGCTTTCTGGCTGCCTTGTTTGCAAGATTTACAACGTGGCTCTTCATGGTCAGTTTGGAGTCAAATTTCACTCCAAGGATATTAACTTCTTCCCCAGTTACCAACACACTCCCTCTCTCTCTTTCTCTCTGTTTCCCCTCGCTCCCTTCCAATTGATCTCATTCTTCCCTCTTTCCCTCCATCACTCCTAACAATTCTTTCCTAGTTCCACTCTCGTATTTCCCTTCTTCCCATTTCCCTCACTACGGCATGAAGGTAAACTTAACGTCAACAAGCACCAGCACTTACCAGAGACCTTCCTCGCTAATTGTGTAGTGAAGCCAACCTCTCACTACCAGGGTGAGTGTGAGTCAAGGTGAGTGATGTGATGGAGGGAGGGATGGGTGATGGATGGTTGGAGGGATGGATGGATGAATGGATGGAAGGATGAATGGATGGAAGAATGGATGGAGGGAGGGAGGGATGGAGGAAGGGAGGGATGAATGGATGGAGTAATAGAAGGATGGATGGATGGATGGAATGTACTCACTGGTCTATATAAGCGAGGGTCTGGCCTTGGCTCAAGGCCAGATCTTTTATGCTTCATAAACTAACATTGCTGCTATATCTGGCCTCTCCAGCACTATATCTGGCCTCCAACACTATATCTGGCTTCTCCAGCACTATATCTGGCCTCCAGCACTATATCTGATCTCTCCAGCACTATATCTGGCCTCTCCAGCACTATATCTGGCCTCTCCAGCACTATATCTGGCCTCTCCAGCACTATATCTGGCCTCTACAGCACTATATCTGGCCTCTCCAGCACTATATCTGGCCTCTCCAGCACTATACCTGGCCTCTCCAGCACTATACCTGGCCTCTCCAGCACTATATCTAGCCTCTCCAACACTATATCTTACCTCTCCAGCACTAGATCTGGTCTCTCCAGCACTAGATCTGACCTCTCCAGCACTAGATCTGACCTCTCCAGTACTATATCTGGCCTCTCCAGACCCTCGCCAGACTGCTATATCTGGCCTCTGCAGCACTATATCTGGCCTCTCCAGCACTATATCTGGCCTCTCCAGTACTACATCTGGCCTCTCCAGCACTATATCTAGTCTCCAGCACTATATCTAGTCTCCAGCACTATATCTAGTCTCTCCAGCACTATATCTAGTCTCTCCAGCACTATATCTAGTCTCTCCAGCACTATATCTAGTCTCCTCAGCACTATATCTAGTCTCTCCAGCACTATATCTAGTCTCTCCAACACTATATCTGGCCTCTCTAGCACTATATCTGGTTTCCAGCACTATATCTGGTCTTCAGCACTATATCTGGCTTCTCCAGCACTATATCTGGCTTCTCCAGCACTATATCTGGCCTCTCCAGCACTATACTTGGCCTCTCCAGCACTATACCTGGCCTCTCCAGCACTATATCTGGCCTCTCCAACACTATATCTTACCTCTCCAGCACTAGATCTGGTCTCTCCAGCACTAGATCTGACCTCACCAGCACTAGATCTGACCTCTCCAGTACTATATCTGGCCTCTCCAGACCCTCGCCAGACTGCTATATCTGGCCTCTGCAGCACTATATCTGGCCTCTCCAGCACTATATCTGACCTCTCCAGTACTACATCTGGCCTCTCCAGCACTATATCTAGTCTCTTGAGCACTATATCTAGTCTCCTCAGCACTATATCTAGTCTCTCCAGCACTATATCTAGTCTCTCCAACACTATATCTGGCCTCTCTAGCACTATATCTGGTTTCCAGCACTATATCTGGTCTTCAGCACTATATCTGGCTTCTCCAGCACTATATCTGGCTTCTCCAGCACTATATCTAGCCTCTCCAGCACTATACCTGGCCTCTCCAGCACTATACCTGGCCTCTCCAGCACTATATCTGGCCTCTCCAACACTATATCTTACCTCTCCAGCACTAGATCTGGTCTCTCCAGCACTAGATCTGACCTCTCCAGCACTAGATCTGACCTCTCCAGTACTATATCTGGCCTCTCCAGACCCTCGCCAGACTGCTATATCTGGCCTCTGCAGCACTATATCTGGCCTCTCCAGCACTATATCTGACCTCTCCAGTACTACATCTGGCCTCTCCAGCACTATATCTAGTCTCCAGCACTATATCTAGTCTCCAGCACTATATCTAGTCTCTCCAGCACTATATCTAGTCTCTTGAGCACTATTTCTAGTCTCTTGAGCACTATATCTAGTCTCCTCAGCACTATATCTAGTCTCTCCAGCACTATATCTAGTCTCTCCAACACTATATCTGGCCTCTCTAGCACTATATCTGGTTTCCAGCACTATATCTGGTCTTCAGCACTATATCTGGCTTCTCCAGCACTATATCTGGCTTCTCCAGCACTATATCTGGCCTCTCCAGCACTATACCTGGCCTCTCCAGCACTATACCTGGCCTCTCCAGCACTATATCTGGCCTCTCCAACACTATATCTTACCTCTCCAGCACTAGATCTGGTCTCTCCAGCACTAGATCTGACCTCTCCAGCACTAGATCTGACCTCTCCAGTACTATATCTGGCCTCTCCAGACCCTCGCCAGACTGCTATATCTGGCCTCTGCAGCACTATATCTGGCCTCTCCAGCACTATATCTGACCTCTCCAGTACTACATCTGGCCTCTCCAGCACTATATCTAGTCTCCAGCACTATATCTAGTCTCTCCAGCACTATATCTAGTCTCTCCAGCACTATATCTAGTCTCTCCAGCACTATATCTAGTCTCTTCAGCACTATATCTAGTCTCCCCAGCACTATATCTAGTCTCTCCAGCACTATATCTAGTCTCTCCAACACTATATCTGGCCTCTCTAGCACTATATCTGGTTTCCAGCACTATATCTGGTCTTCAGCACTATATCTGGCTTCTCCAGCACTATATCTGTCTTCTCCAGCACTATATCTGGCTTCTCCAGCACTATATCTGGCTTCTCCAGCACTATATCTGGTCTTCAGCACTATATCTGGCTTCTCTAGCACTATATCTGGCTTCTCTAGCACTATATCTGGCTTCTCTAGCACTATATCTGGCTTCTCCAGCACTATATCTGGCTTCTCCAGCACTATATCTGGTGTCTCTAGCATTATATCTGGTCTCTCCAGCACTACATCTGGTCTCTCCAGCACTACATCTAGTCTCTCCAGCACTACATCTGGTCTCTCCAGCACTACATCTACAGTCACCTGGCTGCAGATTCTCCTCTCTGTGTGACCTGTGACCTGCACCTGACTTTCTCCAACACATCTTAACCATTTGCCTTTTTTTGACCTGTCATTTATTTTTTAATTGACAAAAGTTATTTTCACTTAGTATGACAATGTTAGCTTTCATAACGTAGTTTCAGGTTTTAATAATTGTTGTTCTTGTAAACTGACTCAGCACAGTGTTAGCGTGTATTGTTGTATTTATATTTTTGTAGAATGATTTCAGTGACCTTTTAGGTACAAGTTCTTTGTTTCTCTAACAGCTTCCTACGTCAGAGACCTTGATGAGATATTGCCTGTGAAGTTAGCAGCTGACTCAGTGGTTTCTTCACATCTTTGAAGTTAGTAGTTTTCCTATCAGGGTCCAGTAGTTACTTCTTAACCCATAGATCTTCCTCTTCTGGTCTTCCTGCCTTCCTATCAACATTCAGTAGCTACTTCTTGACCTCTGCTTCACCTGACTGTGTTCGGGAATTTGCAGGTTTAGCGCTTCTATTTGATTATAATAATAATAATCGGGAATTTGCAACATCTAAGTTGTTGTCTTCTTTAAATATCATATTCCAGATTAAGTATAATGTCTAATTCCTTGTGTTTTGTCTGATATCTTGCATCTTGTCTTCTATGCTTGGCTTGCTTTTATTTCATGAACTTTAAGTAAAGATTTTATTTTTTCTTGCTCTTGTTCACTCTTCTCTTTCCCGAGTTGTTTTGGCCTTCCTACCTTTCTTTATTCATATTATGCTTGTTCAAATCTTTGCTGAGTCCCTGAGTTGAACTCTCCCATGTTGGTTTTAAAACTTTTTTTTTTGTGCCCCCTGGCTCATCGCCAGCCTCCATTAAATCATTCTTTTTATTGGGTGTGTTTTACCGTTTTGGAATAAAACACTAGACACCATTGTCGTGTATTTTTGGGGCCCCGTCGTGTATCATGTCGAAGACCCTCCCGTGTAGTTGTTCATTCCAGTTTTGCCTTTGTTTTAGATCTGCATGTTTTTTTCCTTATATTTTTCATGTTCGCCCAAAGTCATTTATCGACCTGTGTCATTATCAGATGAACATGTTCACTCTTTCCAAGTGCGTGCCGTGTGAGCAAGGAAACGAGTGAGTGCGCGAGCGATCAACAATGTTAGTACTCGCTAAGTTGCTTGCTTAATTTAGTGGGTTTAAGACCTATCGAGTACAGGTCATCATTAAGGCTGTATATAACCTGTTCACCACGGATCAATAATACTTCGACACCTTAATGGGGGCTTAACTCTGTGTGCATTTTTACACTGACCCCAATGGAAATAAGTCACTGACTTTTTTTTGGGTTATCCTAGATTCGTTACACATATGCTGCTATGTATGATAATCTATGTAACTGTACTTAGCGAACACTCTTGGAACACCTCTCGTGTGTGTGTGGTTATATTTCTTTTCATACCAAACACCCAAACAGTTACTGCTAGCAGCGGTAATAGACTAGCTAGCTAGGAGAGTTGTAAAGTGTTGCAAGATGACCACCACCATGATAATCTGTGTAGTCTGCAGAAAGGGTCATGGACGAAAGCATGCCTGGATTGCTTGCAATCTCTGTGGTAAATGGTCCCATGAGGTGTGCAGGGATTTTAAACCAGTGACCACATTTTATATAAAATAAAATAAATGTTTTTGGGTCTGCCCAAACGAGATACACCTATATGAGAAAATTACATCTATATTAAAAGACAAGAACACCAATAAAAGATCCTTCTTGAAAGAAGTAAAATGGGTGGTTTGGACGGGGCTGACTTGGACGACAGTGCTCCTGAGGGTGCTAGTATTGTTCTGGAGGACAGTGAACCAAAAGGAGATATTGGCCCTGGTGATAAAACACGTAAAGACAACGCTAGTCAGTTTACAGAGGTACAACATAGAGATACTGCTGGAGATGGAACAAAAGGGGATGATGCCTCAGGTAATAGTGTTGACACATTACCAGCAAAATCTGGTGGAAGCACTGGTGTCCATACAGGGGTGATAAGTAGAAGGGAAACAAAAAAATGCACCAGCCGCAAACACAGTTACAATAAATCCTAGTAAACAGAATTCCAATCTATGCAAATTCTATGCATTGGGTATCTACAGTCATGGTATATCTGGTAAAACAAGTGGGACATGCACCTTTGACCATCCCAAAAAATGCCACACCCACATGACAACAGGAGAGTGCAACTTCCCTTCCTGTAACTTATTTCACCCCGAAATGTGTCACTCGTCACTCCATGAAAGTAAATGCTACAACGCATACTGCCAGGCACATCATCTATGGGGGACAAGAAGACACAGACCAGCCAGACTATGGCAAACAAAAAAGGGGAGCCATAACCCCTCCAGAGAAAGTTTTTTTTTTAGGGCCAGGAGGGAAAAAAGACTGGCAAAAAATGACAGCAATCTTACACCAACTGAAAACATTTCTGGAGCAGACACACAGTCATTGACCTCCACTCCAGAACAACAGATATTAGAGCCAGCAAATAAAACCCCCCTAAATTCCACCAGTGTAACGACATTTGTGTTTGCAAACATAGTGTGCTTAAAGCCGTCAACAAACAACAAAATTCCTTACATCAAGGGACTGCTCACGGAGTCAAATGCAATGTTTGCAGCATTCACAGAGACCCACATAAAGGATCATTTTGACAACGAAATATGGATCCCAGGTTATAATCTATGCAGATGCGACAGACTAAACAGGCAACAAGGGGGGGTTGGCCTGTACGTCACAGAGTCGCGCATTTGCTCAGATGTAGTTGAAGTTTTGGTGGTAAAGATTGAAAACCAAAACCTTGTCATTGTGGTTGTATACAAGCCTCCAGATGCAACTTCCCAGCAATTCCATGAGCAGCTTTTGAAAACTGACCAGTCTGGAAAATCTCCCAACTCCAACCCCAAACATCTTGCTACTAGGAGATTTAAACTTGAGACACCTAAAATGGAGGAGTGTAGCAAATAATGTTTTAGCAGAGACCACCCCAGGAAGCAGCTCAGATGAAAATTCACACACACACGAGCTATTAAATCTCTGCACCAAATTCACCTTAAACCAGCAAATATTAGAGCCTACAAGACTAGAAAATACACTGGACCTCATCTTCACTAACAACGACGATCTGATACGTAATATAACCGTATCAAAGACAATACAATCAAATCACAACATAATAGAGGTATAGACATGTATGTACAGGGCTCCTGACCAGCAAAATGGGATCAGTCATGTGGGTTTCTTCACAAAATCCAATTTCAATAACAAAAACATACAATGGGAACAAGTCAACCATATCCTAAATGAAACAAGCTGGGAAGATATCCTAAACAACTCGGATCCGAACCTTTGCCTAGAAAAAATAAACTGTCGTTCTTGAGATCTGCTCAAGGCACATTTCATTAAGAAAAAGAGAGAGAAAATGTAAACTAGAACGAGAGAGACGCTCCCTATACAGACGAAGGCGAAGAGTCACAGAGCTAGGTGGCAGTAAAGCAGTTGCAAAGAACTACTGACCGATAGCACTAACATCCCATATAAAAATATTTGAGAGGGTTCTAAGAAGCAAAATCGCCAAACACCTAGATACCCATCAGTTACACAACCCAGGGCAACACGGGTTTAGAGCAGGTCGCTCCTGCCTGTCCCAGCTACTGGACCACTATGACAAGGTCCTGGATGCTTTCGACAAGTGTGACCATGGTGTAATAGCTCACAAAATGCGTGATAAAGGAATAACAAGAAAAGTTGATAAATGAATCTATAACTTCCTGACAAATAGAACACAAAGAGTAATAGTAAACAGATTAAAGCCTGAGGCAGCTATGGTGAAAAGCTCTGTTCCACAAGGCACAGTACTCGCTCCCATTCTATTCTTCATCCTCATATCTGACATAGACAGAGATGTAAGCCATAGCTCCGTGTCTTCCTTTCCGGATGACATCCAGATTGCCATGACAGTGACCTCCATCGAAGATACTGCAAGACTCCAAGCGGACATCAACCAAATCTTCAAATGGGCCACTCAAAACAATATGAAGTTCAATGAAGAGAAATTTCAACTACTCAGATATGGAAAACTTGAGAAAATTAAAACTGTATCAGGGTATACGACAAATTCTAACCATACAATAGAGCGAAAAAGTAATGTGAAGGACCTTGAAGTGATAATGTCAGAAGATCTCGCCTTCAAAGACCACAACAATGTATCTACCGCATCTGCTAGGAAAATGATAGGATAGATAATGAGAACCTTCAAAACTAGGGACGCCAAGCCCATGGTGATTCTCTTCAATTCGCTTGTTCTGCTGTACACTAACTGCCCCCTTCAAGGCAGGCGAAATTGCTGACCTGGAGAGTGTACAAAGAACTTAAACGGCACACATAAGTACGATAAGGCACCTAAATTACTGGGAACTGTTGAAGGCCCTTGATATGTATTCCATGGAATGCAGGCGAGAGAGATACATGATAATATACACTTGGAAAATCCTAGAGGGATTAGTACCAAACTTGCACACGAAAATCACTCCCTTTGAAAGAAAAAAACTCGGCAGGAGAGGCAGGGGCGCCACGAGTACACTGAGAGACAACACCATAAGTGTCGGGGCCCAAGACTGTTCAACTGCCTCCCAGCATACATAAGAGGGATTACCAATAGACTCCTGGCTGTCTTCAAGAAAGCACTGGACAGGCACCTAAAGTCAGTACCTGACCAACCGAACTGTGGTTCGTACGTCGGGTTGCGTGCGGGCAGCAGTAACAGCCTGATTGATCAGACCCTGATCCACCATGAGGCTTGGTCTCAGAGTCGCGGGGGCGTTGACCCCCTAAATTATCTCCAGGTAAACTCCAGGTAAAACCTTTATAACCATATACCTCAAGTTATGTTAGTGGTTATCAGCTGTTTCAGTATTCAAATGAGGGAGAGTTCTTAGTTATTGAGGCCACAGCAGTGTGTATGAGGCCACAGCAGTGTGTCTGAAGCCACAGCAGTGTGTATGAGGCCACAGCAGTGTGTCTGAGGCCACAGCAGTATGTCTGAGGCCACAGCAGTGTGTCTGAAGCCACAGCAGTGTGTCTGAGGCCACAGCAGTGTGTCTGAGGCCACAGCAGTGTGTCTGAGGCCACAGCAGTGTTTCTGAGGCCACAACAGTGTGTCTGAGGCCACAACAGTGTGTCTGAGGACGCAGCAGTGTGTCTGAGGCCACAACAGTGTGTCTGAGGCCACAGCAGTGTTTCTGAGGCCACAGCAGTGTGTCTGAGGACGCAGCAGTGTGTCTGAGGCCACAGCAGTGTGTCTGAGGCCACAGCAGTGTGTCTGAGGCCACAGCAGTGTGTCTGAGACCACAGCAGTGTGTCTGAGGCCACATCAGTGTCTGAGGCCACAGCAGTGTTTCTGAGGCCACAGCAGTGTTTCTGAGGCCACAGCAGTGTGTCTGAGGACGCAGCAGTGTGTCTGAGGCCACAACAGTGTGTCTGAGGCCACAGCAGTGTTTCTGAGGCCACAGCAGTGTGTCTGAGGACGCAGCAGTCTCTCTGAGGCCACAGTAATGTGTCTCATATTTATTTTCTCATCAAGTCATCATTCTTCATGCAGACGCTGTCATGGATGTGTCTTCATGGAGACGCTGTCATGGGTGTGACTTCATGGAGACGCTGTCATGGATGTGTCTTCATGGAGACGCTGTCATGGGTGTGTCTTCATAGAGACGCTGTCATGGGTGTGTCTTCATGGAGACGCTGTCATGGGTGTGTCTTCATGGAGTCGCTGTCATGGGTGTGTCTTCATAAAGACGCGATCATGGGTGTGTCTTCATGGAGACGCTGTCATGGTTGTGTCTTCATAAAGACGCGATCATGGGTGTGTCTTCATGGAGACGCTGTCATGGGTGTGTCTTCATAAAGACGCGATCATGGGTGTGTCTTCATGGAGACGCTGTCATGGGTGTGTCTTCATAAAGACGCGATCATGGGTGTGTCTTCATGGAGACGCTGTCATGGGTGTGTCTTCATGGAGACGCTGTCATGGTTGTGCCTTCATAAAGACGCGATCATGGGTGTGTCTTCATGGAGACGCTGTCATGGGTGTGTCTTCATGGAGACGCTGTCATGGTTGTGTCTTCATAAAGACGCGATCTTGGGTGTGTCTTCATGGAGACGCGATCTTGGGTGTGTCTTCATAAAGACGCGATCATGGGTGTGTCTTCATGGAGACGCTGTCATGGTTGTGTCTTCATAAAGACGCGATCATGGGTGTGTCTTCATGGAGACGCTGTCATGGGTGTGTCTTCATAAAGACGCGATCATGGGTGTGTCTTCATGGAGACGCTGTCATGGGTGTGTCTTCATGGAGACGCTGTCATGGTTGTGTCTTCATAAAGACGCGATCATGGGTGTGTCTTCATGGAGACGCTGTCATGGGTGTGTCTTCATGGAGACGCTGTCATGGTTGTGTCTTCATAAAGACGCGATCATGGGTGTGTCTTCATGGAGACGCTGTCATGGGTGTGTCTTCATGGAGACGCTGTCATGGTTGTGTCTTCATAAAGACGCGATCATGGGTGTGTCTTCATGGAGACGCGATCTTGGGTGTGTCTTCATAAAGACGCGATCATGGGTGTGTCTTCATGGAGACGCGGTCATGGGTGTGTCTTCATGGAGACGCTGTCATGGTTGTGTCTTTATGGAGACGCTGTCATGGGTGTGTCTTCATAAAGACGCGATCATGGGTGTATTCATGGAGACCCGATCATGGGTGTGTCTTCATGGAGACGCTGTCATGGGTTCCGGGGGTCAACGCCCACGCGGCCCGGTCTGTGACCAGGCCTCATGGTGGATCAGGGCCTGATCAACCAGGCTGTTACTGTTGGCCGCACGCAACCTGACGTACGAACCACAACCCGGCTGGTTAGGTACGGACTTTAGGTGCCTGTCCAGTGTCTGCTTGAATACAGCCAGGGTACTAATCCCTCTAGGATTTTCCAAGTGTATATAATAATGTATCTCTCCCGCCTGCGTTCTAGGGAGTACAGGTTTAGGAACTTCAAGCGTTCCCAGTAATTGAGGTGTTTTATCACAGTTATGTGACGTGAAGGTTCTCTGTACATTTTCTAGGTCAGCAATTTCACCTGCCTTGAAAGGTGCAGTTAGTGTGCATCAATATTCCAGCCTAGATAGAACAAGCGACCTGAAGTGTGTCATCATGGGCTTGGCATCCCTAGTTTTGAAGGTTCTCATTATCCATCCTGTCATTTTTCTTGCAGATGCAATTGATACAATGTTATGGTCTTTGAAGGTGAGATCTTCTGACATGATCACTCCCAGGTCTTTGACATTAGTTTTTCGCTCTATTGTGTGGTTGGAATTTGTTTTATACTCCGATGTAGTTTTAATTTCCTCACGTTTTCCATATCAGAGTAATTGAAATTTCTCATTATTGAATTTCATATTGTTTTCTGCGGACCATTTAAAGATTTGGTTGATGTCCGTCTGAAGTCATGCGATGTCTTCAATGGAGGACACTGTCATGCAAATTCGGGTGTCATCTGCAAAGGAAGACACGGCACTGTGGCTTATATCCCTGTCTATGTCCGATATGAGGATGAGGAACAAGATGGGAGCAAGTACTGTGCCTTGTGGAACAGAGCTTTTCACTGTAGCCGCCTCAGACTTTACTCTGTTGACTACTACTCTTTGTGTTCTATTTGTTAGGAAATTATAGATCCATCTACCAACTTTTCCTGTTATTTCTTTATCACGCATTTTGTGTGCTATTACACCATGGTCACACTTGTCAAAGGCTTTTGCAAAGTCTGTGTATATAACATCTGCATTCTGTTTGTCTTCTAGAGCATCCAGGACCTTGTCATAGTGGTCCAGTAGTTGGGACAGACAGGAGCGACCTGCTCTAAACCCATGCTGCCCGGGGTTGTGTAATTGATGGGTATCAAGATGAGTGGCGATCTTGCTTCTTAGAACCCTTTCAAAGATTTTTATGATATGGGACGTTAGCGCTATCGGTCTGTAGTTCTTTGCTATTGCTTTACTGCCGCCTTTGTGTGTCTTGTAGTCTTGTCGGTTCCTCTACTGCTTGGCCTTCGGTGCATTATTTCACTTGTACCTCCACGATACTCGTATATTACAGGTCATTGACCCGACGGAGGTCAGGAATTGACCAGAGTGCCACTCGACCCACCTTAACCTTCAGTTGAAACAAGTTTATTGAAAAAAATAGATTAATTTATTTCCAAGCTATTAAGAGTTTACAAACTAATGACAGGTAATAACAGACGAGTGGTAAAGTTCTAATTAATGTGAAGTGACGCTGATAGAAAATAAATAATTTATAATTGTCTTCATCCACACAATTATTGGGATTATTTCTCAGCTGACAGTGCTACACAGACCAGCTGACACTATTAAACAGACCAGCTGACAGTGTTACACAGAGCAGCTGACAGTGTTACACAGAGCAGCTGACAGTGTTACACTGCAGCTGACAGTGTTACACATCAGCTGACAGTGTTACACAGCAGATGACAGTGTTACACAGACCAGCTGACAGTGTTACACAGAGCAGCTGACAGTGTTACACAGAGCAGCTGACAGTGTTACACATCAGCTGACAGTGTTACACAGCAGCTGACAGTGTTACACAGACCAGCTGACAGTGTTACACAGAGCAGCTGACAGTGTTACACAGAGCAGCTGACAGTGTTACACAGAGCAGCTGACAGTGTTACACAGCAGCTGACAGTGTTACACAGCAGCTGACAGTGTTACACAGCAGCTGACAGTGTTACACAGCAGCTGACAGTGTTACACAGACCAGCTGACAGTGTTACACAGAGCAGCTGACAGTGTTACACAGAGCAGCTGACAGTGTTACACAACAGCTGACAGTGTTACACAGCAGCTGACAGTGTTACACAGAGCAGCTTACAGTTTTACACAGAGCAGCTGATAGTGTTACACAGAGCAGCTGACAGTGTTACACAGAGCAGCTGATAGTGTTACACAGAGCAGCTGACAGTGTTACACAGAGCAGCTGATAGTGTTACACAGAGCAGCTGACAGTGTTACACAGAGCAGCTGACAGTGTTACACAGCAGCTGGCAGTGTTACACAGAGTAGATGACAGTGTTACACAGACCAGCTGACAGTGTGTTACACAGGTGATCAGGCTGAAGTTTAATTACACCTTAATACTTTCAAGAAGCGATCAATGACAAAAAAGACGTCACTGTCAGCTTACTGTCAGCGTCACTGTCAGCTTACTGTCAGCTTACTGTGGTGGTGAGGTTTGTGTGGTTTAGCCTGGCTGAGAAACCCCCCCCCCCCACCTACCTCCTCCCTAATTTGGCTTAAATAATGGAGATTTTTTCCCCATTCGTTTAATTTTGTTCTGGGTGATTATAGGAGGGGGGTCACCATCTGTTACTCTCCCCTTGTTCCCACCAGCTGCAGTGTCCAGGTGGTCTACATTGCTCAGATTGGAGTGGATCATCAAGTGACCCTTCTGGTGAACCACCTGGTGGTTTATTTGTTTGGTTCATGTTATGGTTGTCTAGCAGTGGAGGTACTACCTGAGGTCACCCTTGGTTCTGGAGGTGGTGACTGATGGTATTCTCGCTGGTTCATCCTCAACCATTACTAGCTGGAGCATGGCGCCTCTGACTTACAGTGTAAATAGGAACTTTTAATAAACTTTGCTTTGTTTTGAGTGACCATCCTAGGCCTCTGCCCTAAGTAGCTTATCGATTTTTTATAGGCTGTGAGGACTAGTGGCGGTGCAGTTTCTTCTTTTTTTGTTAATGGTCAACTGCTAGGTTGCCCTAGCACTTGACAGGGATGGGAGGGAGGATATGTTAGTCACAACACCTTTTCCTTCACTAGTCCTGCAGAAGCGACTCCTAACGAATCCTGGTAGTAACCCAGGCCATACTCAACCAGGCACTGATACCACTCCTATTTCTGGGGTTGACTCACTGGACGTCTCAATGCTGAGTTCTGTCTCTGTAAACTGGAGAAGAATGCTGATGTTATTTCTATCTTGGGCAGTGTTGTTTTCTTCCCTCATCAAACGGTAAATGGTTGTGAATTTCTTACTAATGTTGACAACAACTGCTGATTTGTGTGTTAAGCTTTCAATGGCTTGGTGTTGGGGGTCTGGCACCTTTATGTTAGTGCCTTGGAAGACCTTGCGTTCCCAGGCCATTGAGGGGGAATTTCAGG
This sequence comes from Cherax destructor, assembly GCA_009830355.1. Taxonomy (NCBI): domain Eukaryota; kingdom Metazoa; phylum Arthropoda; class Malacostraca; order Decapoda; family Parastacidae; genus Cherax; species Cherax destructor. Next base: position 35,604 of record WNWK01004319.1, on the reverse strand, counting down.
AGAGTCGAATGACCATGTATGTCACAGTCTGGCCAGACTGGGCTATAAGCTGCAGAGTTGGAAGCAACAGTCAGAGGCTCAGTGTTGGAAGATCTTCCAACCAAGTATATACCAGATCTTAAATGACAGCCTGGTGGTACAAATGACAGCCTGGTGGTACAAGTGACAGCCTGGTGGTACAAGTGACAGCCTGGTGGTACAAATAATAGGCTGGTGGTACAAATAATAGGCTGGTGGTAGAAGTGACAGGCTGGTGGTAGAAGTGACAGGCTGGTGGTAGAAGTGACAGGCTGGTGGTAGAAGTGACAGGCTGGTGGTAGAAGTGACAGGCTGGTGGAGAAGTGAAGGCTGGTGGTAGAAGTGACAGGCTGGTGGTAGAAGTGACAGGCTGGTGGTAGAAGTGACAGCTGGTGGTAAAGTGACAGGCTGGTGGTAGAAGTGACAGGCTGGTGGTAGAAGTGACAGGCTGGTGGTAGAAGTGACAGGCTGGTGGTAGAACGTGACAGGCTGGTGGTAGAAGTGACAGGCTGGTGGTAGAAGTGACAGGCTGGTGGTAGAAGTGACAGGCTGGTGGTAGAAGTGACAGGCTGGTGGTAGAAGTGACAGGCTGGTGGTAGAAGTGACAGGCTGGTGGTAGAAGTGACAGGGTGGTGGTAGAAGTGACAGGCTGGTGGTAGAAGTGACAGGCTGGTGGTAGAAGTGACAGGCTGGTGGTAGAAGTGACAGGCTGGTGGTAGAAGTGACAGGCTGGTGGTAGAAGTGACAGGCTGGTGGTAGAAGTGACAGGCTGGTGGTAGAAGTGACAGGCTGGTGGTAGAAGTGACAGGGTGGTGGTAGAAGTGACAGGCTGGTGGTAGAAGTGACAGGGTGGTGGTAGAAGTGACAGGCTGGTGGTAGAAGTGACAGGCTGGTGGTAGAAGTGACAGGCTGGTGGTAGAAGTGACAGGCTGGTGGTAGAAGTGACAGTGGTGGTAGACAGGTGGTGGTAAAAGTGACAGGTGGTGGTAGAAGTGACAGGCTGGTGGTAGAAGTGACAGGCTGGTGGTAGAAGTGACAGGCTGGTGGTAGAAGTGACAGGCTGGTGGTAGAAGTGACAGGTGGTGGTAGAAGTGACAGGCTGGTGGTAGAAGTGACAGGTGGTGGTAGAAGTGACAGGCTGGTGGTAGAAGTGACAGGCTGGTGGTAGAAGTGACAGGCTGGTGGTAGAAGTGACAGGCTGGTGGTAGAAGTGACAGGCTGGTGGTAGAAGTGACAGGCTGGTGGTAGAAGTGACAGGCTGGTGGTAGAAGTGACAGGCTGGTGGTAGAGTGACAGGCTGGTGGTAGAAGTGACAGGCTGGTGGTAGAAGTGACAGGCTGGTGGTAGAAGTGACAGGCTGGTGGTAGAAGTGACAGGCTGGTGGTGAAGTGACAGGCTGGTGGTAGAAAGTGACAGGCTGGTGGTAGAAGTGACTAGGTACATACATGGTAAGAAGTGACAGCTGGTGGTAGAAGTGACAGGCTGGTGGTAGAAGTGACAGGCTGGTGGTAGAAGTGACAGGCTGGTGGTAGAAGTGACAGGCTGGTGGTAGAAGTGACAGTGGTAAAGTATAAGACTAGCATGGTAGGATATAAATACAGTGGTGACAAATACAGGCTGGATGTACAAATAAACACTGTACAATAAACTACAGTACTAATATAAACTACAGTGGTACAATAAAACTACATGTACAACTATACATGTAAATAAACTACATGTACAATATAAACTACATGTACAAATAAACTACATGTACAAATAAACTACATGTACAATATAAACTACATGTACAATATAAACTACATGTACAATATAAACTACATGTACAATATAAACTACATGTACAAATAAACTACATGTACAATATAAACTACATGTACAATATAAACTACATGTACAATATAAACTACATGTACAATATAAACTACATGTACAACATAAACTACATGTACAATATAAACTACATGTACAATATAAACTACATGTACAATATAAACTACATGTACAATATAAACTACATGTACAATATAAACTACATGTACAATATAAACTACATGTACAATATAAACTACATGTACAACATAAATTACATGTACAACATAAACTACATGTACAATATAAACTACATGTACAATATAAACTACATGTACAACATAAACTACATGTACAATATAAACTACATGTACAATATAAACTACATGTACAATATAAACTACATGTACAATATAAACTACATGTACAATATAAACTACATGTACAACATAAATTACATGTACAACATAAACTACATGTACAATATAAACTACATGTACAACATAAACTACATGTACAACATAAACTACATGTACAATATAAACTACATGTACAATATAAACTACATGTACAATATAAACTACATGTACAATATAAACTACATGTACAACATAAATTACATGTACAACATAAACTACATGTACAATATAAACTACATGTACAACATAAACTACATGTACAATATAAACTATACATGTACAACATAAACTACATGTACAATATAAACTACATGTACAACATAAACTACATGTACAACATAAACAAAGGCAATATACCCGGGATCTAACAATTCATAACAAAGTCACAAATTTGAAAAAATAACTGATGGTCGCTTCTAAATCTCTTTCTCTCACATTCTCCCCAGCTGGTAGCTCTAGTCTCCTATTCTCTACTACTTTTACTACTGCTACTATTACTATTACTACAATTACTCCTAGTAACTCTATTACTACTATTACTACTACTGCTAGTATTACTACTGCTACTATTATTACTGACACTCGAGTTGCCTCTTGACTTGTGCAGTAAAATAGTCAGACTGGTCACTGTCTTTCCCTTAAGGTTAAAAGAGCACTCAAGAAGGATTCACCTCGCTAACACGAGGCTGTATTCTCAGTCATCACGTACACGAGGCTGTATTCTCAGCCATCACGTACACGAGGCTGTATTCTCAGCCATCACGTACACGAGGCTGTATTCTCAGCCATCACGTACACGAGGCTGTATTCTCAGCCATCACGTACACGAGTCACCTTCCACAAAATACATGTCTTTCCCAGCCATCATATTCTTTATTTTTTAACCGTCCTTGTGCCTATGAAGCTTTGCAATGGCCTTGCTTTTGCATATTGTTTGCGTCTTCCAAAGTATTGTTGAGATGACTCGTGACTCGACTGCTGTGTGTTTTAAATTACACCTTGTGAGTATCTGCATACCATCTACCCTTACATTGGTGTGTCTAACTCCTGAGTCTCTCCCTCTTGTCTACTTAAGGCTTGATAATGCTCCTGAACTGACCGAATGTTCAGTTCTCATAACCACTGTGATGGTTTGTGACAAGTTAAATGTAATTATATATATATATCCTTAGTTGGTAGCGCACTTAACTCACACTGAATGTCTGTGGTTCGATCCCCGGTATGGGTGAAAACGTGGCATGTTTCCTTACACCAGCTGTCCCTATTCACCTAGCAGTAAGTAGGTACCTGGGTGTTAGTCGACTGTTGTGGGTGGCATCCTGGGGGGTGTTAGTATACTTTAGATGGTGCTGGACTTTGAAATGAGCTGAGGTAGAAAATTGATGGCCATGTGATGGAAGGAGTGTTTGATGGCCATATGATGGAAGGAGTGTTTGATGGCCCTGTGATGGAAGGAGTGTTTGATGGCCCTGTGATGGAAGGAGTGTTTGATGGCCCTGTGATGGAAGGAGTGTTTGATGGCCCTGTGATGGAAGGAGTGTTTGATGGCCCTGTGATGGGAGGAGTGTTTGATGGCCCTGTGATGGGAGGAGTGTTTGATGGCCCTGTGATGGAAGGAGTGTTTGATGGCCCTGTGATGGAAGGAGTGTTTGATGGCCCTGTGATGGAAGGAGTGTTTGATGGCCCTGTGATGGAAGGAGTGTTTGATGGCCCTCACCTAATTGTGGTTGCAGGGGTCGATACTCAGCTCTGGCCCCGACCCTGGCCCTGTGATGGAAGGAGTGTTTGATGGCCATGTGATGGAAGGAGTGTTTGAAACAGGTGACATGTACAAGGTAAACACTTGGACTTAACACGTTCATCTCTCTTAACCTTCATGTAATTAGCAGTGGTCTCTATAAACGACAGAAGAGTTGTTGTTACTACTTAGAAGGGAAGGTGTGGGGGAGGAAGGAAGTGTAGGAAGAAGGGAGGGTGTGGGGGAGGAAGTGTAGGAAGAAGGGAAGGTGTAGGGAAGGAAGGACAGAAGTGTAGGAAGAAGGAAAGGTGTGGGGAAGGGAGGACAGAAGTGTAGGAAGAAGGGAAGGTGTGGGGAAGGGAGGAGAGAAGTGTAGGAAGAAGGGAAGGTGTGGGGAAGGGAGGAGAGAAGTGTAGGAAGAAGGGAAGGTGTGGGGAAGGGAGGACAGAAGTGTAGGAAGAAGGAAGGTGTGGGGAAGGGAGGACAGAAGTGTAGGAAGAAGGGAAGGTGTGGGGAAGGGAGGAGAGAAGTGTAGGAAGAAGGGAAGGTGAGGGTAAGGGAGGACAAGTGTAGGAAGAAGGAAGGGTTGGTGGGTGGGGGTGCACAGTGGGAGGGAGGGGTCAGTGGCATGCAAGAATTCAGTTTTTTTTTACTTAACAAAAATTTAATACATTGGCAGTGTGCTGCTATAGTATTCTATATGACAGTTACCGAGTGGGAACAAAAGCTAGCTATGTTTTCCTTGTCATGCGCCATTACACAGGCTGGGTTACACAGGCTGGGTTACACAGGCTGGGTTACACAGGCTGGGTTACACACGTGCAGTGTGTTAAAATCTGTCAGCCTGAGCTGAGAGACGTCAGTTGGGCAATGGATATCACAAGCTTAGAGGGAAGGGGAGGAGCTGAGGGGAGGGGAAACCAGAGGGTGGGGGAAGCAGCAAAGGGGAGGTGAGGGGGGAGAGAGAGTGGGGAGGGTAGCAGTGGCAAGGTACTACTCTGACTTGCATGTTTACAGTGTCGTTTTGGGCAACAGGTGGCGCTGCTTAAGTTGTCCTGTGGGTGTGCTACGGTACAGTGGGGGAGGTGGCCTGGGGTGGGGATGTGGATGGAGTCGGGGGGGGGGAGGTAGAGGGTAGTGTTAGTGGTCAAGGATGGTTGTTGGGAGGTGTCAGTGATTGCTTATAGATCATCGTTGGTGTTGTTATGATTATAATATGATGTCTTCTTCAGTATCGTTGGCGAGATATTTACTTGTACTATTATCTTGGCTTTTTCACCTCTTGTTTAGATATCAAAACTTTGGGGCCAAGTCCCTGGACCCATTATGTACCTCTGTAATCTTTTGACTACCACCCACAGGATGGGTATGGGGTGCATAATAAAGATATTGAACTAACTAACTATTCTTCTGTCACAGTTATGGAGGAGAGGCAAGGTCTCTCCTACCTTGTTTAAGGAAGCTGTTCATTTACTGTAACACCCTCAGCTTCGTGGAGTTCATCTTGTATTTTCCAGTCAGCCTCCCTAGTTCTCTCTCATTAGAATGCTGACAAAACAAAAAGACAATGTTCTTGGTATTTTTTTTTCTCTCTCCGCTTTTTTTTCCACGCTTTTCTCTCTTTCGTCTTTCTTGTATACATATTTATTGATCTATGTTTCGTCTAGGTATTTTATCGTCTGTTGCAGTGAGACGATTTTGCATTTATATGGTAAGAAAGTCTATTATTTTTAATTTAATTTTTTGTCCGTTGTATTTGCGACAGTAACACTATTACTCTCTCTTATCTTATTTTTCTGTATATTAATCCCTTGGATAAAAAGACACATGTGCAACGTTAGTGTGGTATTGAGCATCTGTATTGTGCAGACGTTTCGCTTTCCAGAGACTTTATTGAAGACGATGGAAGACTTGAAGTTTGAGGTGGTCAGTGCTAATCCCTTGCTCCCTTCCCGCATATTGCATTCTCTCCCGCCTCTAGTATGTAATCTTATACCAAGACAGAGTGGTTGGTTCCTGGTCCCTGGTGACATCTCTGACTTGACCCTCTCAGTGTCAGTGTCACTAGTCCCTGGTGACACCTCTGACTTGACCCTCTCAGTGTCAGTGTCACTCTGGTTCAATATTATGTTCAGTCTTCACGGATCATTTCTTCTGATCCCTTCTTGAAGCTGTAAACTTGACACTGTCTTCACTAACCTTGACTCTCCGTGTCTTCACCCTCCATGTCAGTTCCTTAACTCTGCCTCTACCACTCCACTGTTCTGGTTGTCCCACTTGCTGGCCACTCCAAGGCTGAAGAAATACTTCCTAACATCCCTGTGAATCATTTGTGTTTTCACCTTCCAGCTGAGTCTTGCTCTTGTTTCCTGATTCTCGAATTATCTGTCCTGTCCACCCTGTCCATTCCTCTCAGTATTTTGTAAGCTGTTATCATATCTCCACTAGTCCTTCTGTTCTCCAGCGTCATTACGTTTACCTCCCTTTACCTCTCCTCATGGAACATACCCCTTAGCTCCGGGATTAGTCTTGTTGCAAACCTTCGTTCTTTTTCCAGTTTCTTGATATGCTTGACCAGGCGTGGGTTCCATACTGGTGCTGCATACTCTGGTATGGGCCTGACCTACACCATATAGAGTGGTGAATGACTCCTTACTTGGGTTCCTGAAAGCTAATCTTACATTTACCAGACGCGTGTTTGCTGCAGCAGTTACTTGGTTGATGCTCCTCAGGTGATATGCTCGGTACAGTGCTCTCTCTGAGGTCCTCCTTGAGTGTGGATTGCAGCTCTGCTCCCATCCCTCCCGGGGAGGGGATGTTATTGGTAATGTTCTTGTTCTTGAGTTATTGGTAATGTTATTGTTCTTGTGTTATTGATAGTTTTATTAAGGTCTTTCTCTTTTTCTTGTATCTCTCTTCAGTTTCCAAATTTTCCTTATTTTTTTCCTAGTTCACTCTTTCCTTTTTTCATCCTCCTTTCCCCCCTTTTTTCTCTTCTCCCTCTCTTTTTTCTACCCTCTCTCCTCCTCCTCCTCTTCTGCTTCCTACTCTCTCATTACCTTCTTCCTCTCTGCTCTCCTTAGTGGGTTAGAGGGTCGGGAATTTTCGCTCACCATGAAGCGGGTTAAAACAACACGGGTTCGATCCCCCGGCTAGTCGCAGTGTTGTTATTGTCTAAATACCACTCGTTCGTGATGACAGTACTATTATATATTTTATGTGTGTGTCACCTGCACGACAAAATCAGACAGTAAACATACCACTGTTATGCTGGAGAGATGTTACTGATCATGTGCTTGGGTGTCAGCTGTTGTTTACCTGCAAGATGCAAGAGAAAACAACATTAGGTATACAGAAACCACTTCTTCCTAAGTGCACATTTTTACTTAATATTTTAATATTTATTTTTTACATAACTGAGTGTTTAGCTATATAAGGTAAATGATTGTGATATACCCTGTGTTATCTTAACGTTATTGGGTGTTACTGTTCACGGTATTGTTCACAGTATGGTTCACGGTATTGTTCACAGTATGGTTTACGGTGTTGTTCACAGTATTGTTGCATGTGTTAGTGAGTCACTGTAGAGACATATTCCAGGATAAGCTTTAATTGGAAGAAAATTGTTCTTTATTGACGAGCTTTTATTATGGTTGTGTAAGCTGAGTCTTCTTATTTACTATTGTAATCAGCACCTTGTATGGTTGTTCCAGTGTGTTACTCTGCTCAAGAATAATAATAATAATTAATAATAATAAGACATGTATTTTGGTGACTGCACAATCAGAGAGAGGTGTCCCCGAGGCCTGGTCATGGACTGGGCCGCGGGGGGCGCTGACCCCCGGAACACTATGTATAATCCAGGTACAACATAGCTCCTGGCCTCTGAACCTCAGTGCAGGTGAAAAACATCTCAGCAGATTGGATCAAGCGTTTTTAATGGAATTATATATTAGTGTTGAAGGTTTAAAAGTAATGTGATTTGGTATCCACAAGATAATCCAGTAAAGTCACTGTGACTTTACTGGATTATCTTGTATATTTAATCCAGTAAAGTCACTGTGACTTAGTTCTCATCATGAGATACATTCTCCAGTTATTTCACGGTACACAATTTGTTTAATAAAATTGGAAAATTATAACTTGTTCCAGCTGAAACAAAGATGAGGCATACACACACATGAATACATACATTATTCAATAATACATACACAGACACATACACTCAAGCCCATGCATACATATTACCATGCATAAATACACAAATGCATATACATCCAACAATACATGCACACACATGCACGCTCACATACAGATATATACATGCGCACATACGAACACATGCATATACAAATATGTACATGCATACACTATACATTCATACATAAACATATTTACAAATATATACAAGAACACACACACATCTTAGTTATGACAAAAAAATGGTTGTAAATATAGCATCAGTTAGTAGTGTCAGGGAGTGTATATAGTCATGCGTCGCTTAACGACGGGGATACGTTATGAGAAATGCGTTGTTAGGCGATTTCGTCGTTGTGCGAACGTCATAGAGTGTACTTACACAAATCTAAGTCCCCGGGACCCGACGAGTTGTTTTCCAGGGTACTTAAAGAATGCAAGATGGAACTTAGTCAGCCATTAACGAATGTGTTTAATACGTCCGTCCTAACTGGTGTTGTGCCAGACATGTGGAAGATAGCTAATGTAGTTCCTATATTCAAATCAGGGGATAAGTCAATTCCATCAAATTACCGTCCAATAAGCCTCACATCTATAGTAGGCAAATTATTAGAGTCAATTATAGCTGATGTTATTAGAAGTCACCTTGAAGAACATAATTTGATTAATGAATCTCAGCATGGGTTCACGAGAGGTCGTTCCTGCCTGCCAAATTTACTGACGTTTTTCAATAAAACATTTAAGGGAGTAGACAGTGATAAAGAATATGATATAGTTTACTTGGATTTCAGTAAGGCCTTCGATAGAGTACCTCACAAGAAACTCTTAAGAAAAGTGGCAGCTCATGGTATAGGAGATAAAGTTCTAGCATGGATAGAGGCATGTCTTACCAATAGAAAGCAGAGAGTTTCCATTAATGGGTTCAAATCTGAATGGGGATTAGTCACTAGTGGCGTTCCACAAGGATCAGTTTTAGGCCCATTGTTGTTCATAATTTACATAAATGACCTTGATGAAGGAATTGCAAGTGACATGAGTAAATTTGCTGATGATACAAAAATAAGCCGTATGATTCATTCTGAGGAGGATACCAGTGAACTCCAGGAGGATTTGGACAAATTAATGTCTTGGTCTGAAAAGTGGCAGATGAAGTTCAATGTGGACAAGTGTAAGGTGCTAGTCCTTGGTAATGAAAATATCCCTCGAATTTATAAACTAGGTGAATGTGAAAAAGACTTGGGAGTCATTGTAAGCAAAAATCTAAAGCCAAGACAACAGTGCCTAAGTGTGCGCAATAAGGCTAACAGATTACTAGGATTTATTTCAAGAAGTATAAGCAACAGAAGTCCAAAAGTTATTTTACAGCTCTATACATCACTAGTGAGACCTCATTTGGATTATGCAGCTCAGTTTTGGTCTCCTTACTACAGAATGGATATAGATTCATTGGAGAACATACAAAGAAGAATGACTAAAATGATTTACAGTATAAGAAATCTCCCGTATGAAGATAGACTTAGAGCGTTGAATCTCCACTCTCTGGAGAGACGTAGAATGAGGGGAGATATCATCGAGGTGTACAAGTGGATGATAGGCATAAACAAAGGAGATATTAATAAAATACTGAGGATATCGAACCAAGTAAGAACCAGAAATAACGGATTTAAATTGGATAAATTTAGATTTAGAAAGGACATAGGCAAGTACTGGTTTTCGAACAGAGTTGTAGATGCGTGGAACAATCTTCCGAGTAGGGTAATAGAGGCTAGGACCTTGGGTGGCTTTAAAAAGAGATTGGACAAATATATGAGTGGGAGGGGCTGGGTTTGATTAGTGTCGTGAGTACGGGAGTATATTCTTAGGTAGTGGTGGTTTTGATAAGGACCTGCCTTGTATGGGCCAGTAGGCCTTCTGCAGTGTTCCTCCATTCTTATGTTCTTATGTATAGCCTGCTACACACCTAGGTTATATGGTTGGTTGGAAATATCATAGTTTTCCTTTTAAATAAATAATGCACTATGAACATTCCTCTTTTTTAATAAGTAGCATTGGAGGTTATAATTATAACCTTAATTTTTAAAGGGGTGGACCAGTGAGCCAGCGGAAGGCCTCGGTCAGATGGCGAAAAGCTGCAGCTGTGGGTCATCATATAGCTAAGACCCCCGTCAGGAAACACTTGTTCTGTTGACAAACCTTACCTAACCTAACCTCTCTGTTAATGAAAACCTTTCGGTGTTGTGATCCAGGTTTACAAACTTTTTAAGGAGCTTATTGAGGTCTGCAAAAGCTTCTGCTAAACCCTTCACTGAGAATTTTTTTCGGGGAGGGTTTTTTTTTTTTCTTCTGCAGGAGCCATGATGAACAAAACAACACGAGATTAAATCAAGCACAAGGGAAAATAATGATCAAGAAACACCAGATTATACTGCTGCTGCCGGCCTAACACGCCATGCTGTTTAACAGTAATTTTTTTTGATATAGTGAGAGTACACTCTAGAATAACTATAAAAAGTACAGTATAGTAAATACATAAACCAGTAATATGGTTGTTTATTATCATTATCAAGTATTATGTGCTGTACATAATTGTTTGTGCTAAACTTTTATACTTCTGGCAGTGCAGTAGGTTTGTTTACACCACCGTCGTGTATGTGATTCGTCGTTGACCGAAACATCTTTATGGCAGGTAGGTATAATGTTTGTCAGGTAGCAGGATAAGTGTTTCCTGACGCGGGCCTTAGTCATATGATGACCCACAGTTGGAGCTTTTGGTCATCTGACCGAGGCCTTCCGCTGGCTTACCCCTCCACCCCTTTAAAAATTATGGTTATGATATATGTCGTTATGCGGCTCATGTGACTGTATATATATGGAGGTTCCATCCTCCGTTGTCCCATCGTCAGTCAGTCTGGTTGGTGAAAGTAACTAGTTATATAAGGAGCACTGGAGGACGTCAACCATGGTATTTATACCTCAGATTTGAAGACAGGGTATGCAGTGAAGGTTGTCTTAGACTGTCGGGTTTAGTGTTCCCTGAGTCAGAACTGGACTATTGTACAACTTTCAAGAGAGGAAGCTGTGGAGGGAACGATGGGGAATGTTTTTAAGTTAATTGCTTCAGTTAGGATTCCGTAGAATCATGGTTTAGTCAGGTAAAGCCGTGTTTAACATAGTGTTTAAGTAGAGGTTCGCCTTAATTGACTTAACATTGTGTGAGAGTGTACATGTAGTGTGATCGTTTGTACCAAGGGTGTAAAAGTATAGCAGGTTTACACTACAGTGTTGCACACAGTGTAGCTATGTACACTGCAGTGTTATCACCTTGCACCAGTGTTGTACAGTGTAGCTACACTGCAATGTGATTAGCTTGTACCAGTACTGTACACAGTGTATCAGGTGTACACTATAGTGACCAGCTTGCAGCATCGTTGTACACTGTAGCAGGTGTACATTGCAGTGTGATCAATTTGTACCAGTGTTGTACACTGTAGTAGGTATACATTACAGTGTGATCAGCTTGTACCAGTGTTGTACACTGTAGCAGGTGTACAGTATAGTGACCAGCTTGTACCAGTGTTGTACACAGTGTAGTAGGTGTACATTGCAGTGTGATCAGCTTGTACCAGTGTTGTACAAGGTGCAGCAGGTGTACACTATAGTGACCACCTTACAGCAGTGTTGTACACAGTTTAGCAAGTGTGGCTGTGACACACCTCTACCACTATCAATCACTATACCGCCGCTGCCGTCGCCGCTGCCGCCGCCGCCGCCTACTAACCTAACACATCATGTGCTGTTATACACAGTAATCAATATTTTATTACTACGCAACCCGGAAGTACTGAAGTTACTCAACCTTCAACTACCAACAACAACCACCACCACACCCCCTTAGGGGGTCACACAGCTCTTGGTCCAGCATTGTCCCCCAGCTCCTTGAAGGATATCTGATTAATACCTGGGCGGTGAAGCAAAAATACCCGGTAATGAGTTATACCTAACTAAGGTAGCCCTTAGTTATACCTGATGGGATACCTTAGTTATACCTAAAGGAATATTTTAGTTATACCAGAAGGGATACCTTAGTTATACCTAAAGGAATACTTTAATTAGTTATACCTGAAGGTATACCTTAGTTATACCAGAAGGGATATCTTAATTAGTTATACCTGAAGAATTACCTTAGTTGTATCTGAAGGGATACCTTAGTTATGCATAAAGGAATACTTTAGTTATACCTGAGGGATACCTTAGTCATACCATAAGGGATACCTTAATTAGCTGTACCTGAAGACCTTAGTTATACCTAAAGGGACACCTTAATTATACCTGAAGGGATACCTTAATTAGTTATACTTGAAGGGATACCTTGTACCTGAAGGGGCACCTGAATTATACCTGAATGGGTACCGTATTTAGGTGTCCCAGAAGGGATACCTTTTATTGGATTGCATGATTTTTGCTTATATTTTTTCGTATATAATCTGAAAACGATTCGTTCGATCGTCTTCAAATTTAGATTGTGTACCGTGACTAGGAAAAAAAATTAAGCATATACTTATATGTGCAGAAGGTAACAACATGGTAGTTACATGTACTACCATGCTGCTACCTGCACTACCATGTTGTTATCTGCACTACCATGTTGTTACCTGCACTACCATGTTACCTGCACTACCATGTACTACTACATGTTACCTGCATCTGACACTACCATGGTTACATGTCTCAGTTCTGCACTACCATGTTTTACGACTACCATGTTGTTACCTGCACTACCATGTTACCTGCACTACCATGTTACCTGCACTACCATGTTACCTGCACTACCGTGTTACATGTACTACCATGTTGTTACATGTACTACCATGTTGTTACATGCACTACCATGTTGTTACCTGCACTACCATGTTGTTACATGCACTACCATGTTGTTACCTGCACTACCATGTTGTTACATGCACTACCATGTTGTTATATGCACTACCATGTTACCTGCACTACCGTGTTACCTGCACTACCATGTTACCTGCACCCATGTTATGCACTACCATGTTGTTACATGTACTACCATTGTTACATGCATACCATGTTGTTACCTGCACTACCATGTTGTTACATGCACTACCATGTTGTTACTGCACACTGTTTACCTGCTACTGTTACTGCACTACCATGTTGTTACCTGCACTACCATGTTGTTACATGCACTACCATGTTGTTACCTGCACTACCATGTTACCTGCACTACCGTGTTACCTGCACTACCATGTTGTTACCTGCACTACCGTGTTACCTGCACTACCATGTTGTTACATGTACTACCATGTTGTTACATACACTACCATGTTGTTACCTGCACTACCATGTTGTTACATGCACTACCGTGTTGTTACATGTACTACCATGTTACCTGCACTACCATGTTGTTACATGCACTACCATGTTGTTACATGCACTACCATGTTGTTACATGCACTACCATGTTGTTACATGCACTACCATGTTACCTGCACTACCATGTTGTTACATGCACTACCATGTTATCTGCACTACCATGTTGTTACATGCACTACCATGTTGTTACATGCACTACCATGTTGTTATCTGCACTACCATGTTGTTACATGCACTACCATGTTGTTATCTGCACTACCATGTTGTTACCTGCACTACCATGTTGTTACATGCACTACCATGTTGTTATCTGCACTACCATGTTGTTACCTGCACTACCATGTTACCTGCACTACCGTGTTACCTGCACTAATGTGTTGTTACATGTACTACCATGTTACCTGCACTACCATGTTGTTACATGTACTACCATGTTGCAGGTAGCAACATGGTAGTGCAGGTAACATAGTAGTGCAGGTAACATGGTAGTACATGTAACAACATGGTAGTGCAGGTAACATGGTAGTACATATAACATGGTAGTGCAGATAACAACATGGTAGTGCAGATAACATGTAGTGCATGTACTAACATGTAGTGAAGTAACATGGTAAGAGGTAACACAAGGTAGTGCAGGTAATAACATAGTAGTGCATGTAACAACATGGTAGTGCAGATAACAACATGGTAGTGCATGTAACAACATGGTAGTGCATGTAACAACATGGTAGAGGAGGTAGCAACATGGTAGTGCATGTAACAACTTGATAGTGCATGTAACAACATGGTAGAGGAGGTAGCAACATGGTAGTGCAGGTAACGACATGGTAGAGGAAGTAACAACATGGTAGTGCAGGTAACAACATGGTAGAGGAGGTAGCAACATGGTAGTGCAGGTAACGACATGGTAGAGGAGGTAACAACATGGTAGAGGAGGTAACAACATGGTAGTGCAGGTAACAACATGGTAGAGGAGGTAACAACATGGCTGTGCATGTAACAACATGGTAGTGCATGTAACATGGTAGTGCAGGTAACATGGTAGTGCAGGTAACAACATGGTAGTGCATGTAACAACATGGTAGTGCATGTAACAACATGGTAGAGGAGGTAGCAACATGGTAGTGCATGTAACAACTTGATAGTGCATGTAACAACATGGTAGAGGAGGTAGCAACATGGTAGTGCAGGTAACGACATGGTAGAGGAAGTAACAACATGGTGGTGCAGGTAACAACATGGTAGAGGAGGTAGCAACATGGTAGTGCAGGTAACGACATGGTAGAGGAAGTAACAACATGGTAGTGCAGGTAACAACATGGTAGAGGAGGTAACAACATGGTAGTGCATGTAACAACTTGATAGTGCATGTAACAACATGGTAGTGCAGGTAACAACATGGTAGTACATGTAACAACATGGTAGTGCATGTAACAACATGGTAGTGCATGTAACATGGTAGTGCAGGTAACATGGTAGTGCATGTAACATGGTAGTGCAGGTAACATGGTAGTGCAGGTAACAACATGGTAGTGCAGGTAACAACATGGTAGTACATGTAACAACATGGTAGTGCATGTAACAACATGGTAGTGCATGTAACATGGTAGTGCAGGTAACATGGTAGTGCATGTAACATGGTAGTGCAGGTAACATGGTAGTGCAGGTAACAACATGGTAGTGCATGTAACATGGTAGTGCAGGTAACATGGTAGTGCATGTAACATGGTAGTGCAGGTAACATGGTAGTGCAGGTAACAACATGGTAGTGCATGTAACAACATGGTAGTACAGGTAACATGGTAGTACAGGTAACAACATGGTAGTGCAGGTAACATGGTAGTGCATGTAACAACATGGTAGTGCAGGTAACAACATGGTAGTGCAGGTAACATGGTAGTGCATGTAACAACATGGTAGTACAGGTAACAACATGGTAGTGCAGGTAACATGGTAGTACAGGTAACAACATGGTAGTGCAGGTAACATGGTAGTGCATGTAACAACATTTTAGTGCAGGTAGCAACATGGTAGTGCAGGTAACAACATGGTAATACAGGTTACAACATGGTAGTGCAGGTAACATGGTAGTGCAGGTAACAACATGGTAGGTTCACCGTGCACAGCTACCAGGTGGTCCGCCTCACGGGGCAAAGATGGTGTTTATCATGTGTTCTGCACCACCTGGTCGATCCACCAGCTGCCTGACATACCTCGATGCACATTACAGGGATACACATTACAGGGATACATATCACAGGGATATAACATTAGGATACACATCGCAGACATACACATCACAGTGTCACACCGTTGTGTTACTTTACTGTGTCACACTGTTGTGTTGCGTTATTGTGTCACACTGTTGTGTTGCATTACTGTGTCACACCGTTGTGTTGCGTTACTGTGACACACTATTGTGTTGCGTTAAGGTGTCACACTTGTGTTACGCTACTGTGTCACACTGTAAATGTTACAAGTACTTGGATTGTTACGTATATTAAGAGGCAGGTGCCACTTATAAATGACATACCGGTGTATAGCCATAAAGGTCAGTGTTCGCGGACGACACGTAACTAAAACGAATGAGAAGAAAAGAGGACTACAACACAGGGACACTCCAGCACCTGGCTACTGGGATTCATCATCATCCAGTACCTGGCTACTGGGATTCATCATCATCCAGTACCTGGCTACTGGGATTCATCATCATCCAGTACCTGGCTACTGGGTTTCATCATCATCCAGTACCTGGCTACTGGGATTCATCATCATCCAGTACCTGGCTACTGGGATTCATCATCATCCAGTACCTGGCTACTGGGATTCATCATCATCCAGTACCTGGCTACTGGGATTCATCATCATCAGTACCTGGCTACTGGGATTCATCATCATCCAGTACCTGGCTACTGGATTCATCATCATCCAGTACCTGGCTACTGGGATTCATCATCATCCAGTACCTGGCTACTGGGATTCATCATACCAGTACCTGGCTACTGGAATTCATCATCATCCAGTACCTGGCTACTGGGATTCATCATCATCCAGACCTGGCTCGGATTCATCATCAACATGGCTCATGTAACACTGGTATCATGGGACTGGGTCATCATTCAGTCGTATGGTATCCAGGCTACTGGGATTCATCATCACAGACTGGCTACTGGGATTCATCATCATCCAGACTCTGGTAACTGGATTCATCACATCCAGTACCTGGCTACTGGATTCACATTCAGTACCTGGTACTGGATTCACATGGCTATGTCATCAGCAGTACCTGGTGCTACATGGTAGATTCATCACATGGTCAGGTACACTGGGCTACTGGGTTCATCACAGTTACAGACCTGGCTATGGATCATCATCATCAGACCTGCTAGGTAACATCAGTCACCTGGTACTACGGGTTCATCATCAACTGGTAGTACATACAGTGGTTACTGGGACACACATCCAGACCTGGCATGGGTTTCATCATATCCAGCACCTGGCTACTGGGATTCATCATCAGTCCTGGCTACATAGGATTCATCACATCAGGGCTACAGGATTCATCATCATCCAGACATGGCATCACTGGCACTCATCATCATCAGTACTTACTGGCTCACTGTTGGATTCTCATTATCCAGACCTGGCTTGGTTATCATCAGTACCTGGCTACGGGATTCATCATCATCAGTTACCTGTGCTACTAATTTTCAGTTCACTGTTCATCATCTCAGTCACCTGGCTAATGTTCATCATCATCAGTACTCTGGGTTCTATCATAAGGGCAGGTCACTCATCCAGACTGGCTACTGGGATTAGCATCATCATCATCAGACCTGGCTACTGGGATCATCATCATCAGACGGCTACTGGGACATCATCATCCAGACCTGGCTACTGGGATTCATCATATCCAGTACCTGGCTACTGGGATTCATCATCATCCAGTACCTGGCTACTGGGATTCATCATCAGTCCTGCTATGGGATTCTATCATCCAGACCTGGCTACTGGGATTCATCATCATCCAGACCTGGCTACTGGGATTCATCATCATCCAGTACCTGGCTACTGGGATTCATCATCATCCAGCACCTGGCTACTGGGATTCATCTCATCCAGACCTGGCTACTGGGATTCATCATCATCCAGTACCTGGCTACTGGGATTCATCATCATCCAGTACCTGGCTACTGGGATTCATCATCATCCAGTACCTGGCTACTGGGATTCATCATCATCCAGTACCTGGCTACTGGGATTCATCATCATCCAGTACCTGGCTACTGGGATTCATCATCATCCAGTACCTGGCTACTGGGATTCATCATCATCCAGCACCTGGCTACTGGGATTCATCATCATCCAGCACCTGGCTACTGGGATTCATCATCATACAGCACCTGGCTACTGGGATTCATCATCATCCAGTACCTGGCTACTGGGATTCATCATCATCCAGTACCTGGCTACTGGGTTTCATCATCATCCAGACCTGGCTATTGGGATTCATCATCATCCAGCACCTGGCTACTGGGATTCATCATCATCCAGACCTGGCTACTGGGATTCATCATCATCAGCACCTGGCTACTGGGATTCATCATCATCCAGACCTGGCTACTGGGATTCATCATCATCCAGACCTGGCTACTGGATTCATCATCATCCAGACCTGGCTACTGGGATTCATCATCATCCAGCACCTGGCTACTGGGATTCATCATCATCCAGACCTGGCTACTGGGATTCATCATCATCAGACCTGGCTACTGGGATTCATCATCATCAGTACCTGGCTACTGGGATTCATCATCATCCAGCACCTGGCTGGGATTCATCATATCGCTGCTGGATTCATCATCATCCAGACCTGGCTACTGGGATTCATCATCATCAGTACCTGGCTACTGGGTTCATCATCATCCAGCACCTGGCTACTGGGATTCATCATCATAGCCTGGCTACTGGGATTCATCATCATCCAGTACCTGGCTACTGGGATTCATCTCATCCAGCACCTGGCTACTGGGATTCATCATCATCCAGTACCTGGCTACTGGGATTCATCATATCAGTACCTGGCTACTGGGATTCATCATCATCAGTACCTGGCTACTGGGATTCATCATCATCAGTACCTGGCTACTGGGATTCATCATCATCCAGCACCTGGCTACTGGGATTCATCATCATCCAGCACCTGGCTACTGGGATTCATCATCATCCAGCACCTGGCTACTGGGATTCATCATCATCCAGTACCTGGCTACTGGGATTCATCATCATCCAGCACCTGGCTACTGGGATTCATCATCATCCAGTACCTGGCTACTGGGATTCATCATTATCCAGTACCTGGCTACTGGGATTCATCATCATCCAGTACCTGGCTACTGGGATTCATCATCATCAGTACCTGGCTACTGGGATTCATCATCATCCAGCACCTGGCTACTGGGATTCATCATCATCCAGCACCTGGCTACTGGGATTCATCATCATCCAGTACCTGGCTACTGGGATTCATCATCATCATCCAGTACCTGGCTACTGGGATTCATCATCATCCAGCACCTGGCTACTGGGATTCATCATCATCCAGCACCTGGCTACTGGGATTCATCATCATCCAGCACCTGGCTACTGGGATTCATCATCATCCAGCACCTGGCTACTGGGATTCATCATCATCCAGCACCTGGCTACTGGGATTCATCATCATCCAGCACCTGGCTACTGGGATTCATCATCATCCAGCACCTGGCTACTGGGATTCATCATCATCCAGCACCTGGCTACTGGGATTCATCATCATCCAGCACCTGCTGGATTCATCATCATCCAGCACCGGCTACGATTCATCATCATCCAGTACCTGGCTACTGGGATTCATCATCATCCAGTACCTGGCTACTGGGATTCATCATCATCCAGCACCTGGCTACTGGGATTCATCATCATCATCCAGTACAAACTTATGAGGCTGGATTTTGGAATGTGAGGACACAGGAGCAGGCATCACACCAGACTCTTCGCCTGAGCAGCGCACAAACATTCGCAGAGCTGAAGAACGGACACGGACACTCAGTGTGTGATGCCAGTGCGTTGCTCTCACATATACTATTCGAATATTAGACTATTTGAGATGGGAAGAAACAAACGCGATGACACTTGTAACTGAGAAGTTCAAATGAGCCAAAGGGACACAAAAAATTCAGTGTGATGGGTAGTGAACTAATGAACAAGTTGGGCGCTTCTAATCAGTTGGCAGCAGTCTGTGGTTCTGGCTAGTACAATCTAAGCCACCCCGAGACCGCAGGGAAATTGCATACCACCTCCAAATCTCGTACGAGCTGCACCTCCAAGTTAAAGAGGATCTTGTATGTTTGTCTCATCTGGTTCTCAGTGACGGCGGCGGCTGAGAAATGTTCTGGTGATACCGACACTTATGTACAGTTTAGGACATATATTAATGGAAACGTTTCGCCACGAGTGGCTTCTTTAATGCTAATACGTATATAGATACCAAAGAAGCTAGTATATATAGTGGCAGGAGTCAGGTGGAAACCCGCGAGGGTAGCAGCAGCAGCAGCAGCAGCAGCAACAGTATTAGCAGCAACAGTAGTAGTAGCAGCAGCAGAAGAAGAATAATTATGGTGAGATGGGTTGGGTTTGAGCAGGGTCTATCAACATCATGGTACAGCGGTCTCCAGAACGGGTGCATCAACATCATGGTACAGCGGTCTCCAGAACGGGTGCATCAACATCATGGTACAGCGGTCTCCAGAACGGGTGCATCAACATCATGGTACAGCGGTCTCAGAACGGTGCATCAACATCATGGTCACGGTCTCCAGAACGGGTGCATCAACATCATGGTACAGCGGTCTCAGAACGGGTGCATCAACATCATGGTAAGCGGTCTCAGAACGGTGCATCAATCATGGTACAGCGGTCTCCAGAACGGGTGCATCAACATCATGGTACAGCGGTCTCCAGAACGGGTGCATCAACATCATGGTACAGCGGTCTCAGAACGGTGCATCAACATCATGGTACAGCGGTCTCCAGAACGGGTGCATCAACATCATGGTACAGCGGTCTCCAGAACGGGTGCATCAACATCATGGTACAGCGGTCTCCAGAACGGGTGCATCAACATCATGGTACAGCGGTCTCCAGAACGGGTGCATCAACATCATGGTACAGCGGTCTCCAGAACGGGTGCATCAACATCATGGTACAGCGGTCTCCAGAACGGGTGCATCAACATCATGGTACAGCGGTCTCCAGAACGGGTGCATCAACATCATGGTACAGCGGTCTCCAGAACGGGTGCATCAACATCATGGTACAGCGGTCTCCAGAACGGGTGCATCAACATCATGGTACAGCGGTCTCCAGAACGGGTGCATCAACATCATGGTACAGCGGTCTCCAGAACGGGTGCATCAACATCATGGTACAGCGGTCTCCAGAACGGGTGCATCAACATCATGGTACAGCGGTCTCCAGAACGGGTGCATCAACATCATGGTACAGCGGTCTCCAGAACGGGTGCATCAACATCATGGTACAGCGGTCTCAGAACGGGTGCATCAACATCATGGTACAGCGGTCTCCAGAACGGGTGCATCAACATCATGGTACAGCGGTCTCCAGAACGGGTGCATCAACATCATGGTACAGCGGTCTCCAGAACGGGTGCATCAACATCATGGTACAGCGGTCTCCAGAACGGGTGCATCTCATTGATACAATTTGTCTTTCATGTTATGGTAGACGACTGACATCTTGGCTCGGCTTGCTGATGACGTCTCTTCGGCATATACACAACGTGCAGGTCTAACGCTCTTAACCGTCTCCAGACTCCTAGGCCCACTGTTTTCTCCAACACTTAAGAGTAATAGGTCGTTTAAGGTGAGGGTTAGTTCGTGCTGCTCACAGTTTTACCTACAGCAGGAGTCCTGCAGTGCAGCATTT
Source organism: Cherax destructor (assembly GCA_009830355.1). Lineage (NCBI taxonomy): Eukaryota > Metazoa > Arthropoda > Malacostraca > Decapoda > Parastacidae > Cherax > Cherax destructor. The sequence goes on along the minus strand of WNWK01004319.1, from coordinate 14,034 downwards.
ACACAGCATTACATCTTTTATAATAGCCATGGATAGTGTGGTCGTTGATGTCCCTCACGGAGTTGACAGCTTTATTTGTATGGTTTATCATCAAGTTTCTACTCCCAGGGTGGCCTGAATGTTCTGAGTCAGGGAATGATCTCAGTCGGGGCCTGACCTAGGCATCCCGTATCAAGAAGTGGATACTCGAGCCATCTGTGGACCAGATCGCTCGATTATGTTCCACTTGTTTGCGGCCTTTTGCCATTCCATGTTGGGTTATGGCTGCCAGAGCTACTCCAAAGCGTGATGATGAATAAGATATGTGCAACACGTTGGGTATTTCATTCTGAAGATATTTCGCCAACCACTGGCTTTATCAGTTTAATACAGATGTATTTGATGGTATTGAATATGGAGACAGAAGGCGACGAGGTAATCTGTCCCTCAGCTTAAAATGTTGTTTAACACTGTAGGCAGATCCAAGACGACAGTGGACACCCTCATTTGTATATATATATATATATATATATATATATATATATATATATATATATATATATATATATAATTTTTTTTTTTAGTTTTGTGTGTAAAACACTTGTGTATGGTTTAATATTTGTACAATCAAATGATTTCATAAACAGTGTTTCTTTAAGTAGAAGGAAGCGAGAGAAGTATTTTGTGAGGTTTTTAAAGAATGTGTAGTTACCATGATGACCAGGCTCACTATTGTATATATTAATGTGTTGCTGTTGTTACTGCTACTACTGTTGTTGCTACTACTGTTATTGTTGTTGCGGGGAGGTGCCCTGCTACCGTCCGCAGGCACCTTGGACCTACGCTAGCCCTACCGTCTGCTGTCTCACTCTTAAGTTTAAAGCCGGACTTTATGTCTCGAGAAAAGTTTAGCTTTATCTAATGAGCGGGATGGTTGAGGGGAAAGGCGGTCCCATTATTATAATGTGCCATGGCGGCACTCTACCCATTTGAGGTGGAAGCCTATTCCTGAGCCCTCTTGGGGTGGGGGTATTGCATGCAAAGAGTACGTAACCTTTATTCGGAGCATGTTACACACCCACATAGGCTCCCCTCCAACCAGCAAACCATCGTTAAGGGTTTGGCGATGGGGCCCCATCATCAAATCAACGACTCGGTTCAGCCAATTATAATGCGAGTTTGACAATGACAAAGGTGACGTGGATTCCACTCACAGTTTGTCATTGGAATTCCTGCATTGAGCTGGTTGTGGAAGGTTGTCTCTGTCTTTTGGCTGCTGTTTTGCCTTGACAACCGTGGCGTGCACTAAATACTACTCTTTCTGTATATAGTGTACATATGTGTAAAGCCCTTTTCTATTTACTTGGTGAAGGAAAAGACAAAAGTCTTATATAATCATTGCTTGGTAAAGGAAATACAAATTCAAAGCATTTTCTACTGTGTTTCTTTGCTCCAAGCTCCCTTTTACACTCAGGTTAACAGGCCATTGAACCTGAGGTTGTAATACTACTACTGTTATTGTTGTTGCTACTACTGTTGTTGGTACTACTGTTATTGTTGTTGCTACTACTGTTAGTGTTGCTACTACTGTTGTTGCTACTACTGTTAGTGTTGCTACTACTGTTGTTGGTACTACTGTTATTGTTGTTGCTACTACTGTTGTTGCTACTACTGTTGTTGCTACTACTGTTATTGTTGTTGCTACTACTGCTGCGTTTCTTAATTCCAAGGAGACGAGTGCTGCCATCTTGCCCACCTTGAGTGTTGTTTCACTTGCTTTCGTATTGTTTTATTGTTCTCCGTGAGCTGAACAATCGTTGGGTTATAACTGCGTTGCTGATGCATCTTAATCATCAAGGTTTCAGTATCACACCTGTGATGTGACGAGTCTTGATACACCTGCCACTACTCGTTCCTGCATTCTAAAATAGTTTCACTCATTGATCTAAGGTGCCACGGGACTTCCAGTTATTGTGTTTGGTGCTCCAGTCGTCGTGGCTTCCGTCTTAGCCAGAGTTGTAGCAAGCAGTCGCTGCGCTGCTGATTGACGCCCAATACTGATTGAATGTTCTTGGTAAACCAGGCCAGGAGTACCTCTGCTCACAGTGACGCTGCTCTATCGCTAGCGCACTCAGCTCACATACTGATGTCCGGAGTTCGAATCTCCTCCGGTACGGCTGGAAAACATTAGGGACGTGTTTCCATAAGACGTTGTCCCTGTTCACCCATCAGTGTAAAATGGGTACCTGGTTGTTAGTCGACTGGTGTGGGTCGCATCCTGGGACAAATCTGACCTACTTTGCCCGAAATGCTCTGCATAACAAGGGGCTTTCTATATAGTAGTATGTCATTAACGTCAGCTATGACTGTATACCTTGTACATGTACTTGTAGAAATAATGATATTATTATTATTATTATTATTGATATGAAGCACCAAACTGGTGGACACGCCGAAGACACGCCACAATGTCTCAACTTGTTAGAGTTTGACACTTACATCACCACAAACAACCACAGTTCACCACAAACAGCCACTACCTGTCACCACAGAAAAAACACAACCTGCCACCTGCCACCACGAACAAGCACAACCTGCCACCTGTGTCACCACACCCAGACACCTATGTCACCACAAACAACGACAGTCTACCACAAACTCGACTTTCCACAACCCAGCACGACTATAACCATCCACCACTACCCCAACACACCACGACCCACCACAACTACACAGCCCAGGGCAACACCTCCAACCCCAACAAACAGAACCCACCATAAATGCAACCACAGTCAACCACAACCCACAGTCCCAGTAACCACGACCCACCACACCTGCAAAACAACACAACTCATCCAAACTACGACCCACTACAGCTGCTGTGCATTACAACTGTAATCCACAACCACAGCGCACAATAACTGCAACCAATCATTACCACAACCACAATATATTAACGGCTTCGGTAGGTAAATTTGATGCACGTTGTCTTAGCTATGACTGCTAGGTGTGACACTTGACACCTAGCAACCATCATTGCTAGGTGTGACACTTGACACCTAGCAACCATCACTGCAGGTGTGACAAACCTAGAAACATCACTGCAGGTGTGACAAAACCTAGAAACCATCATGCTAGGTGTGACACTGACACCTAGCAACCATCATTGCTAGGTGTGACACTTGACACCTAGCAACTATCACTGCTAGGTGTGACACTTGACACCTAGCAACCATCATTGCTAGGTGTGACACTTGACACCTAGCAACCATCACTGCTAGGTGTGACACCTGACCCCTAGCAAACATCACTGCCAGGTGTGACAAAACCTAGAAACCATCACTGCTAGGTGTGACACCTGACACCTAGCAACCATCACTGCTAGGTGTGACACTTGACACCTAGCAACTATCACTGCTAGGTGTGACACTTGACACCTAGCAACCATCACTGCTAGGTGTGACACTTGACACCTAGCAACCATCACTGCTAGGTGTGACACTTGACACCTAGCAACCATCACTGCTAGGTGTGACACTTGACACCTAGCAACCATCATTGCTAGGTGTGACACCTGACCCCTAGCATCCATCACTGCCAGGTGTGACAACACCTAGCAACCATCACTGCTAGGTGTGACACTTGACACCTAGCAACCATCACTGCTAGGTGTGACACTTGACACCTAGCAACCATCACTGCTAGGTGTGACACTTGACACCTAGCAACCATCACTGCTAGGTGTGACACTTGACACCTAGCAACCATCACTGCTAGGTGTGACACTTGACACCTAGCAACCATCACTGCTAGGTGTGACACTTGACACCTAGCAACTATCACTGCTAGGTGTGACACTGACACCTAGCAACCATCACTGCTAGGAACACTAGCACCATCACTGCTAGGTGACACTGACACTGCAACTATCACTGCTAGGTGTAACACTTGACCCCTAGCATCCATCACTGCCAGGTGTGAAAACACCTAGCAACCATCACTGCTAGGTGTAACACTTGACACCTAGCAACCATCACTGCAAGGTGTGACACTTGACACCTAGCAACCATCACTGCAAGGTGTGACACTTGACACCTAGCAACCATCACTGCTAGGTGTGACACTTGACACCTAGCAACCATCACTGCTAGGTGTGACACTTGACACCTAGCAACTATCACTGCTAGGTGTGACACTTGACACCTAGCAACCATCACTGCTAGGTGTGACACTTGACACCTAGCAACCATCACTGCTAGGTGTGACACTTGACACCTAGCAACTATCACTGCTAGATGTGACACTTGACACCTAGCAACCATCACTGCTAAGTGTAACACTTGACACCTAGCAACCATCACTGCTAGGTGTAACACTTGACACCTAGCAACCATCACTGCTAGGTGTGACACTTGACACCTAGCAACCATCACTGCTAGGTGTGACACTTGACACCTAGCAACCATCACTGCTAGGTGTAACACTTGACACCTAGCAACTATCACTGCTAGGTGTAACACTTGACACCTAGCAACCATCACTGCTAGGTGTGACACTTGACACCTAGCAACCATCACTGCTAGGTGTGACACTTGACACCTAGCAACTATCACTGGTAGGGATGGTTGCTAGGTGTCAAATGTTATACAAGTGTCACATTCTTGAGTCTGTCGGATTTCCAAACATTATCATATCACTAGTAAGTTGTCACTTAGATTATGCAGCTCAATCTTGAATATACAGTGAATATACAGTGAATATACAGTGAATATACAGTGAAGGACATAATTAATCCACTGTATAATGAATATCTCAAATGAAGAGACATTGAGAACCTTCACTCTCTCGAGAGAGACGTAGAATGAGATATATTGAAGTATATAAGTGGAAGATGAGCATAAACAAAGGCGATATAGAAATCGTAATGACCACGATTGCAAACAAGCCATACCACGGGTGGGGTTCGAACCCGCGGTCAGAGAGTCTCAAAACTTCAGACCGTCGCGTAAGCTAGCTGGCCCAGTGGCTTACGCGAGAGTCTGGAGTTTTGAGACTGACCGCGGGTTCGAACCCCACCCGTGGTATGGTTTGCGATATAGAATTGAAAATTAGACACGTGCAACATCTGGGTATCTTTGTTGTAGACGTTTCGAAAACCAGTGACTTTATCAGTACAAATTCCAAGGACATAATTGGAAGACAGTAGAACTATAAACAAAAGATGAGGTAATCAGTCCCTCAGCCATGTACATAAATAAAGTACCGAGGATATCGTATCAAGTAAGAACTAGAAATAACAGATTTAAATTAGATATATTTAGATTTAGAAAGGACGTAGAAGAGTATTGGCTTTCAAACAGAGTTGTCGACGAGTGGAACAGTCTGCCAAGTAGGGTGATAGAAGCTAAGACCTTGGGTAGCTTTAAAAATAGATTAGACAGATATATGAGTAAGAAAGGCTGGGTTTGATTGGTACCTGAGGTATTGAAGGTAATTCTTGGGTAACTTTGGACCCACCTTATACGTGTTAGGAAACCTGCCGCTGTGTTCCTCCATTGTGACTCTGGTATATAAAACACCAGGTGTCTGGTGTATATAACACCAGGTGTCTGGTATATAAAACACCAGGTGTCTGGTGTATAAAAAGCCAGATGGTGTCATTATCATTATTTTCGTAAGATCTCTGATCCCAACCCTACGAAGTATACATTGTATTCACAGAGAGATATACAGTATATTATACACCACTCGATGTATACACACAGAGGTAGAGCTTGACTGCCGGTTGAACAAGTTACATGGAACCTTAATGACCCTTCGAGTGGTTGATCGGGTGTAAGAGTAACCAAGCCAGCTGGTGCAATCAGATGGTCACACTGTCACCAGCTGGTGCAACCAGACGGTTACCAGCTATCTCTACATGCCCCAGCTCAACGTACCCCAGCTCTGCATACCCCAGCTCAACGTACCCCAGCTCAACGTACCCCAGCTCTACGTACCCCAGCTCATTGTACCCCAGCTCTACGTACCCCAGCTCAACGTACCCCAGCTCTACGTACCCCAGCTTTACGTACCCCAGCTCAACGTACCCCAGCTCAACGTACCCCAGCTCAACGTACTCCAGCTCTACGTACCCCAGCTCTGCATACCCCAGCTCAACGTACCCAAGCTCAACGTACCCCAGCTCAACGTACCCCAGCTCAACGTACCCCAGCTCTACGTACCCCAGCTCATTGTACCCCAGCTCTACGTACCCCAGCTCAATGTACCCCAGGTCATCGTACCCCAGCACCACGTACCCCAGCACCACGTACCCCAGCACCACGTACCCCAGAACCACGTACCCCAGCACCACGTACCCCAGCACCACGTACCCCAGCACCACGTACCCCAACACCACGTACCCCAGCACCACGTACCCCAGCACCACGTATCCCAACACCACGTACCCCAGCACCACGTACCCCAGCACCACGTACCCCAGCATCAAAGACCCAATCATTAAACATTTATCAAACAATGATTTTCGTTTTTACCGAGAATCGTCTTCAGTAATTCACGATGATGGTTGCAAAATTAACTCTTGTCACGAGACACTGTAAGGTCGAGTTTCAGTGAAGCTTCTCAGGTTTATACGAGTTAAGGTGACAAGCTAGCTTCAGCTTTAATAAGCTTGCAGCTGCTATGATAAGCTGGCTGTTGCTTTGATAAGATTGCTGGTGCTATGATAAGCTGGCTACTGTTTTGATAAGCTGGCAAATGCTTTGATAAGCTGGAAAATGCTTTGATAAGCTGGCTGGTGCTTCGATAAGCTGGCTACAGCTGTGATAAGCTGGCTGTAGCTATGATAAGCTGGCTGCAGCTTTGATAAGCTGGCTACAGCTGTGATAAGCTGGCTGCTTTGATAAGCTGGCTGTAGCTTTGATAAGCTGGCTGCAGCTTTGATAAGCTGGCTGCAGCTTTGATAAGCTGGCTGCTTTGATAAGCTGGCTGTAGCTATGATAAGCTGGCTGCAGCTTTGATAAGCTGGCTGCAGCTTTGATAAGCTGGCTGCTTTGATAAGCTGGCTGTAGCTTTGATAAGCTGGCTGCAGCTTTGATAAGCTGGCTGCAGCTTTGATAAGCTGGCTGCAGCTTTGATAAGCTGGCCGCAGCTTTGATAAGCTGGCCGCAGCTTTGATAAGCTGGCCGCAGCTTTGATAAGCTGGCCGCAGCTTTGATAAGCTGGCCGCAGCTTTGATAAGCTTTCTGTTGCACAGACATGTTGACTGTGAAGTCAGGTGATGAATGACAGTGACTGTGATATGCATACAGATGAGAGATATTTGATCGGATAAATCATCATATCAGCATTTAGGTATAGTGTAGGGATGTATCGGATATCCGTATCCGCATCCGCATCCCCGGAGCATCCGCATAAATTCTTACATCCGCATCCGCATTTTTTTCTAAACGAGACATCCGTATCCGCATCCGCATCCGTATTTTTCTAAATGAGACATCCGCATCCGCATCCGTATTTTTCCTAAATGAGACATCCGCATCCGCGTCCGCATCCGTAATCACTATTAAATAAATATCCGCATCCGCATCCGTATCCGTGCCTAACAAAGCGGATGTGGCGGATATTATAACCTAAATTACAGAGCTTGAATGTTTGTTTCCCACAAACTTGTTCTTATGATTTACAAATTAACATTACAGCTTCAAATATTATAACTTAATGACCTGTGCAAAGAGAGAGAGAGAGAGAGAGAGAGAGAGAGAGAGAGAGAGAGAGAGAGAGAGAGAGAGAACATAAGAAAGGAGGAACACTGCAGCAGGCCTGTTGGCCCATACTAGGCACGTCCTTCACAATCCACCCCACTAACCTGGAGTTTACCTGGAGAGAATTCCAGGGGTCAACGCCCCTGCGGCCCGGTCTGTGACCAGGCCTCATGTTGGACCAGAGCCTGATCAACCAGGCTGTTACTGCTGGCCGCACGCAGTCCAACGTACGAACCACAGCCTGGCTGGTCAGGTACCGACTTTAGGTGCCTGTTCAGTGCCTGCTTGAAGACAGCCAAGGGTTTGTTGGTAATCCCCCTGATGTATGCTGCCCAACCAAATTTTCAATTCTATCCAAGAAATAAGCTTTGATAATTCTATTTCCTCATGTGTGAGTCCCACTCAAATCCAACCTCTCTCACTCATGTATTTATCCAACCTAAATTTAAAACTAGCCAAGGTGCTACCTTCAATAACCCTACAAGGCTGATAAATTACACACATATGCAATGGAAATAAATTATAAATTATACTGCTTATGTGTTTATTAGACACATATGCATTGAAAATTAGGGTGAGCAAATATTTTGTTAGTGGGATGGATTGTGAAGGACCTGCCTAGTATGGGCCAGCAGGCCTGCTGCAGTGTTCCTCCGTTCTTATGTTCTTATGTATCTTTATTGAGGAAACGTTTCGCCACACAGTGGCTTCATCAGTCCATACAAAGGAGAATCGTGAAGAACAGGAGTTTGAGGTAATCAGTCCATCAACCTGGAGTTACTGTCTGACACAGCAACATCTTGGTATCTTAATACAGGGAATTCTTCACTTGCCTAACCCTTGGCCACCACCTACTTCCACATTGGTCAAATGTGACACCACCTAATACTGCTGCACCTCTCCTGCCTACGGTATATAAGTCACTTCACACATATGTTGTACCTTGCCGGGTCACCATTTGGAGAAGACCCGGGCCGGATGTACCGGCGAACATACAACATATACTGTATTATTATCAAGATTGATGGACTGACAACATTGAGTCAAGGTTAAGGGACTGATTACATCATTCTCCTTTGTATTGGACTGATGAAGCCACTGTGTGGCGAAACGTTTCCTCAATAAAGATACCCAAGTGTTGCATATGTGTCTAATTTATCAACTTGTCGGTTCTCTGAACCATTCATCTGCATATGTGTGAGAGACACACACAGTAACACTGTGGAGGTGTATAAATGGAAAACAGAAATTAATATAGGGATGTAAATAGCGTTTGATAAACATATTAGGTTGGATAAACACATGAGTGAGGGGTTTGATTTGAGTGGGAAAATATTGTTAGTGGGATGGATTGTGAAGGACTTACCTAGTATGGGCCAACAGGCCTTCTGCAGTGTTCCTCCTTTCTTATGTTCTTATGGAGGAACACTGCAGAAGGCCTACTGGCCCATGCAAGGCAGGTCCTTTTCAAAATCACCACTACCCAAAGCTACCCAAGAATTCACTCCCGCACCCACGACACCAATCAAACCCATTCTCCTTTGTATTGGACTGAGATCTGTTTGTGACAAACAAATATCAGTCACACACAGATATGAGATGTGTTTGTGACTTGATATAGGCCAACAAACGAAAACGACTTCTGGCAGAAAATGCAGAGAAACTGTTATTCTTGAAGAAAAACCTTCCAATCATATGCATATTTGCTTAATATGCATATTAAGCAAATGTCAATTGATTATGTAATAAAAGTATTATGTATTAAAAGTGTTATGTAATGAAAGTATTTGCCATGTGGTAAAAAAAAAAAAATCAGGTGTTTTATGACTGTCCTGCAAAATCCGCATCCGCATCCGCATCCGCCCGGATGTCAAGATGTGACATCCGTAATCCGCATCCGCATCCGCATTTTACTGTAAGCAGATATCCGCATCCGCATCCGCATCCGTATTTTACTGTAAGCAGATATCCGCATCCGCATCCGCATCCGTATTTTACTGTAAGCAGATATCCGCATCCGCAAAATAAGCAAGTAAGACATCCGTATACACATCCGCATACCGGATATCTAAATTTTTCACATCCGATACATCCCTAGTATAGTGTATGCATTATTATTATTCATAATCTATTTTTTATGACTAAAAACTTAATGTTTTCCACATCTTTGATTGCAGTATTATATTTTATGATAAACTGGTGTGAGTTTTGATTCAATCTTTGCTATGATGCATGTGACACAGTTGTTGAATATATTATAAAATACTGACAATTGGGTGGTATCTTTACTGATACCCAAGATAGGATACCCAACTTTTGCACATGTGTTTTGATCTTCAACGTGATAGAGTTGACAGGACTATATCATAGTGGGTGACTAGTCTGACCTCTCGCAGCTTCTCCACGCCTTGTTCCCATGATCACACTCATTGGTTAGCGCCCAGGAGAGGCATGGCCTCCCTACCTCTCTCAAAGCTGTGAATCTTCAACATTTTATGCATCCTGAATGTTACCTGTGTGATGATTGTGTGTGTGTGGTGAGCGACGTTTGTGTTTCACTTACCCACACTGCAGGTTAGAAGATTGTGGAAGATTGACTTGTCTGTGAGGTTCTTGTGTTGCTTCACCAGAGACTGCAGTCTGACTTGTCTGTGAAGTTCTTGTGTTGCTTCACCAGAGACTGCAGTCTGACTTGTCTGTGAAGTTCTTGTGTTGCTTCACCAGAGACTGCAGTCTGACTTGTCTGTGAAGTTCTTGTGTTGCTTCACCAGAGACTGCAGTCTGACTTGTCTGTGAAGTTCTTGTGTTGCTTCACCAGAGACTGCAGTCTGACTTGTCTGTGAAGTTCTTGTGTTGCTTCACCAGAGACTGCAGTCTGACTTGTCTGTGAAGTTCTTGTGTTGCTTCACCAGAGACTGCAGTCTGACTTGTCTGTGAAGTTCTTGTGTTGCTTCACCAGAGACTGCAGTCTGACTTGTCTGTGAAGTTCTTGTGTTGCTTCACCAGAGACTGCAGTCTGACTTGTCTGTGAAGTTCTTGTGTTGCTTCACCAGAGACTGCAGTCTGACTTGTCTGTGAAGTTCTTGTGTTGCTTCACCAGAGACTGCAGTCTGTCTTGTCTGTGAAGTTCTTGTGTTGCTTCACCAGAGACTGCAGTCTGACTTGTCTGTGAAGTTCTTGTGTTGCTTCACCAGAGACTGCAGTCTGACTTGTCTGTGAAGTTCTTGTGTTGCTTCACCAGAGACTGCAGTCTGACTTGTCTGTGAAGTTCTTGTGTTGCTTCACCAGAGACTGCAGTCTGACTTGTCTGTGAAGTTCTTGTGTTGCTTCACCAGAGACTGCAGTCTGACTTGTCTGTGAAGTTCTTGTGTTGCTTCACCAGAGACTGCAGTCTGACTTGTCTGTGAAGTTCTTGTGTTGCTTCACCAGAGACTGCAGTCTGACTTGTCTGTGAAGTTCTTGTGTTGCTTCACCAGAGACTGCAGTCTGACTTGTCTGTGAAGTTCTTGTGTTGCTTCACCAGAGACTGCAGTCTGACTTGTCTGTGAAGTTCTTGTGTTGCTTCACCAGAGACTGCAGTCTGACTTGTGTGTGAAGTTCTTGTGTTGCTTCACCAGAGACTGCAGTCTGACTTGTCTGTGAAGTTCTTGTGTTGCTTCACCAGAGACTGCAGTCTGACTTGTCTGTGAAGTTCTTGTGTTGCTTCACCAGAGACTGCAGTCTGACTTGTCTGTGAAGTTCTTGTGTTGCTTCACCAGAGACTGCAGTCTGACTTGTCTGTGAAGTTCTTGTGTTGCTTCACCAGAGACTGCAGTCTGACTTGTCTGTGAAGTTCTTGTGTTGCTTCACCAGAGACTGCAGTCTGACTTGTCTGTGAAGTTCTTGTGTTGCTTCACCAGAGACTGCAGTCTGACTTGTCTGTGAAGTTCTTGTGTTGCTTCACCAGAGACTGCAGTCTGACTTGTCTGTGAAGTTCTTGTGTTGCTTCACCAGAGACTGCAGTCTGACTTGTCTGTGAAGTTCTTGTGTTGCTTCACCAGAGACTGCAGTCTGACTTGTCTGTGAAGTTCTTGTGTTGCTTCACCAGAGACTGCAGTCTGACTTGTCTGTGAAGTTCTTGTGTTGCTTCACCAGAGACTGCAGTCTGACTTGTTGTGAAGTTCTTGTGTTGCTTCACCAGAGACTGCAGTCTGACTTGTCTGTGAAGTTCTTGTGTTGCTTCACCAGAGACTGCAGTCTGACTTGTCTGTGAAGTTCTTGTGTTGCTTCACCAGAGACTGCAGTCTGACTTGTCTGTGAAGTTCTTGTGTTGCTTCACCAGAGACTGCAGTCTGACTTGTCTGTGAAGTTCTTGTGTTGCTTCACCAGAGACTGCAGTCTGACTTGTTGTGAAGTTCTTGTGTTGCTTCACCAGAGACTGCAGTCTGACTTGTCTGTGAAGTTCTTGTGTTGCTTCACCAGAGACTGCAGTCTGACTTGTCTGTGAAGTTCTTGTGTTGCTTCACCAGAGACTGCAGTCTGACTTGTCTGTGAAGTTCTTGTGTTGCTTCACCAGAGACTGCAGTCTGACTTGTCTGTGAAGTTCTTGTGTTGCTTCACCAGAGACTGCAGTCTGACTTGTCTGTGAAGTTCTTGTGTTGCTTCACCAGAGACTGCAGTCTGACTTGTCTGTGAAGTTCTTGTGTTGCTTCACCAGAGACTGCAGTCTGACTTGTCTGTGAAGTTCTTGTGTTGCTTCACCAGAGACTGCAGTCTGACTTGTCTGTGAAGTTCTTGTGTTGCTTCACCAGAGACTGCAGTCTGACTTGTCTGTGAAGTTCTTGTGTTGCTTCACCAGAGACTGCAGTCTGACTTGTCTGTGAAGTTCTTGTGTTGCTTCACCAGAGACTGCAGTCTGACTTGTCTGTGAAGTTCTTGTGTTGCTTCACCAGAGACTGCAGTCTGACTTGTCTGTGAAGTTCTTGTGTTGCTTCACCAGAGACTGCAGTCTGACTTGTCTGTGAAGTTCTTGTGTTGCTTCACCAGAGACTGCAGTCTGTCTTGTCTGTGAAGTTCTTGTGTTGCTTCACCAGAGACTGCAGTCTGACTTGTGCTGGAAGGACAGGCTGCTGCTGTCTCCTCCAGTCTGTTCCTGCTGTGTATTATTCCTTCAGGTTGTGTGTTGCGTTGCTGCAAGTGTTGTGTGTTGCAGGTTGTGTGTTGCGTTGCTGCAAGTGTTATGTTCCTGCAGGGTGTGTGTTGCAGTTGTGTATTGTGTTGCTGCAGTTGTGTAGCCGCAGGTGTTGTGTTGTTATAGGTATTGTATTGCTGCAGGTGATGTGTTCCTGCAGGTGTTGTATGTTTGCCGGTGTTGTGTATCTGCAGGTGTTGTGTTGCAGGTATGCTGCTGTTGCAGGTGTTGTGCTGCTGCAGGCATTGTGTAGCTGCAGGTGTTTTGTTGCTGCAGATGTGTTATTGCAGGTGCAGTGCTGCTGCTACAGGTGTTGTGGTGCTGCAGGCGTTGCGTTATTGCAGGTGTTGTGTTGCAGGCGTTGTGTTGTTGCAGGTGTTGTGTTGCAGGCGTTGTGTTGCAGGTGTTGTGTTGTTACAGGCGTTATGTTATTGCAGGTGTTGTGTTGTTGCAGGTGTTGTATTGTTGTTGCAGGTGTTGTATTGCTGCAGGTGTTGTGTTGCAGTTGTTGTGTTCCTGCAGGTATTGTGCTTCTTCAGTCATTGTGTAGCTGTAGGTATTGTGTTGCTGCAGTTGTGTTTTTGCAGGTGTTGTGTTGTTCCAGGTGTTGTGTTGTTGCAGGTGTTGTATTGTTGTAGGCGTTGTGCTGTTGCAGGTGCAGTGTTGCTGCTACAGGTGTTGTGTTGCTGCTGCAGGTGTTGTGGTGCTGCAGGTGCTGTGTTATTGCAGGTGTTGTGTTATTGCAGGTGTTGTTGTAGGCGTTGTGCTGTTGCAGGTGCAGTGTTACTGCTACAGGTGTTGTGGTGCTGCAGGTGCTGTGTTATTGTATGTGTTGTATTAGCAGAACATCACACACTATTTACCTCTTCCCCTAACATCCCACCCCAACCCTCTCCCCTCCTCTCTCTCTTCCTTCTGCTCCCCGGATCACCATAATCACTCAAATATTAATTAACTCATACTACGCAAGATTAGTTTAAAGTCGACCAGATGAGTTTACTAAGCCTCATTCCCCTCCCTCCCCCAGAGGCCAGGCGATCCCTCCCCACCCCCTTCCCCGGGCCTGGCTCCCCCCTCCCCCGGGCCTGGCTCCCCCTCCCCCGGGGCAGTTTCATCTTG